>PVKA01000801.1:0-43376 GCA_004027165.1 Ctenomys sociabilis | reverse complement strand
AGGGATCTATCAGGACCTTGTGTTTGCCAGGCAAGCACTTATTCCACTGAGCTATCTCCTTGGGCCTTAAAACTTATTTTCTCTTACAAGCATTTGTAATTATTTTCTTAAACACTACTTTAATTGCATTCGACAAATGTTGATGTTGCATGTTGAGAATTTTTCTGTTTATACTGTTGAGTTTAACTCACTAATTATGTAAGAATTATTTTTGCTTAACTTGAATAAAAGTTTTCTCAAACATCTACAATTCCTAATTTCAAGTTAATTTCTGTTATTTTATCAGTGTGCAATTTTTCACCATTTCCACTTATGGTGAAAGTGGAATAGTAATTTGGCTAGTTTTCTGCCAAATTTCAGTCAATTTTGAAGAACATCATATACACTTGTAAAATATATTTTCTTAAGGTTTGGTTTCAGGAATCAAAAATATCAAGTAGTTGAAATTACTATGGAAATCATGAATATCTTTGCTAAAATTTTGTCTAGTCTTTCTATTTGGGTAAGATAGGGCCATTAAAGTATAGTATGACTGCATTTATTTATTTATTTGATATTGGCTACATTTTTACATGATTCTTCAGTCATTATAGTTTTATACCTACATGGCTACATGGCTATTATGTTTTCCAAATGACTGGCCTCTTTATGAAATATCCCTCTTTATTTATTTATTTATTTATTTATTTATTTATTTATTTATTTTTTGAAGTACAAATATTGAGACAGTTTTAAGATACCTTAACAGGATGGATTCAATAAATAAATACATTGCAAACTGTTTTCATAATGTTTTGGTATTGTACAAGGTGCATACATGATATTGTACTTACAGACATTATTATAGCAGATGTCTCATCAGTAAATTGAGAGAGTGTAGCTGTTTACATATCTTATTTTTTTATACATAAATTATATCAAAGATTCAATAATTAATACTTTCTACCTCATTATTTTCCTAGTGGTTGTCCATAGTACTAGAAGCCAACATAATATCCTGTCCAACCACCATTAGTGCAAATCTTGCCTCTCGTAGAATTATGTAGAAGCACGGTGTTATCTATTCCAACTGTACTGTCCATACACACACATCATGATTCTTCCTTTCTGTACCCCTTCCTTTGTCTACACCTGTCAAAGATGGGCACTTCATTGTCATTCAACCAATTTAGGTGCCTGAACTTGAGGACACAATCCAACACAGTCCAGCATTCCACAACAATAGTGAGTTATTCAAAGAAGTTGTTGACCATAGCCATTTACAGCTCAACTTAATATTATGGCCCCGCAGTGTATACCTCATTTTTATACTTTTCTGCTGGATGGTTAAGACCTAGATAGAAGAAGACCTATGTACCAACACATGTAGTTTTTGTTTCTGATGAGGTCAGTGAAGTCCCCTCAGGGTTTATCTTGTAATCCTGTACCTTATTTATCTGAAAATGCAGTTCTACTTAACTTATAGTAAATACTTGCATGGTACATTTTTCATCCGTTTAGTCTTAGGAGAGTTGTGTCTAATATATATCTCTTATTATTGACTTATATGACATATTTTTATGTTATACAACCTGAAAATGCCTGACTTTTAATTAGAATTGTGTATACCAAATATATTTAGTGTAATTAATAGGATGAGTACAATAGGCTGACAACTTATTATTTGCTTTTGTTTTTGCTTATGTGCTCGTTTTCTTTGTTCAGTGTTGTGTTTCTGAGATGCATTGTTTTAACTTTTGGGGGATTATTTCCAAAAGTTTTGGAATCTAGATCATCTCCCTTTTGATTTTTTAGTACATTTTGATGTTTAAGAACTGCTTATGCTACCCTCTGTAATTCTAGTCAAAAATATGTCTTTTAAAACACCTTGTACAACAGTGTGTCCCTTTGCTCTCATCTACATTTTCCTTCAACTGCAATGGAAATTGTCTTGCTTTTTGCTGAGACACTTGGGCCTCTTCTTTGCAGACATGTTTCAATGATTAAGTAGAGACTGAAACATGATTTCCACAGGAAACATGGAAGCTCACTTTCCCAGGACCTTTCCTTTGTGGGATTATCTCCTGACATTCTGGGGTGTTTGAACTTTTCATGATGTGAATTCTATTGACAAAGAACCTTGGTTTCTTGGCACTATATTTCCACTGTATTATCTGATGTAGTTTTGAAATGGTAGCTAGATAATAAACACACAGTTATTTGAAACCCTAAAAGAAGAATAAGAATAGAACACACCTAAAAGGCCAAAAAGTTAAGTGTTTCCAGAGGAAACAGTGAAATGCACTTTCTATGTTCCATTGTTATAAAGAAAGATAAACACAGAAAACACAGTAAGAAAAAAAAATTAAAAAAAGAAAACACAGTAAGAAATGCACAATAGAAAACATCTGAGTGATGTGTAGTTAGAGGTAATTTGTAATTTATTTCATATACATTCTTGGTGTTTAACATGTTCTATGTACAAGAAAAACTAAAAACGTAAAACAAGTTAACTTTGTAAACTGTTATAGAAAAATGCGTTAAATGTTCCTACTCTTGACTACCTCTTAACTAATAGACAATTTTTTTCAACCTAAAATTTTGTACCTAGAGAAATGAAACCCTCTTTGCTAACAGCAGCTGAGCTGGTGATGTGTTCCATAGAGAGATGAGTTGGACATATAAGTCTTAAACTGAAGAAGAAAAGGCTGAGCAGAAATGCATCTTCACACTCCTGAGGCATTTCATTTGGAAGAGAGTGAGACTTTATGTGATTTGCTTCATGAAGCCAGTAAGTTAACATTAAAAGCAAGCTTGAAGTTTCAGTCTTTGTTGTGAGAGTCAATGGTCCCAGTTAACCAAAGAGGTCAGAGCAGTATAAACAATGCAGAAGGGGAAAAGACTTAAGACTGCATAAACACAGTCCAATTTCATATTCTCCAACACCAAATGTAGTACTTCACACCCATTGTCATCCAGTTCTGTCTCCCTCTTCATCTCACTGCCACCGCTGCATTATACCTAATTTAAGCACTGTGTGTCTCTTTCCATGGTTTGTTTTTCCATCTCTGTCATAGTTAATTGGTCACAGGCTTCAGAAACGTTCTCCTTCCTGTCTTCTCATACCTAACTTCACTGTTAATGTCATAGATTAAGCATTGAAAAGCTCTTGCATGGAGTTAGACATCATTACCACCCTTCCTGCTGCTGAATTTTACACACTTATATTTCTGAAGTGCATTGTCTCATGACGTAACTCTGCTTCTTATAGTATTCGACAGGTCACTATTACATGAACTGTTGTCAATCATTTAGATTTTAGGTTCATAGTCATTGTGATGCTTAACATAATGACTAAGGCCTAGACATGCTCAACAAATAACTCCTTCTCAGAGCAAATAATTTCCAAACCTTCAGCCTATCATATTGAATTCATTGTTTCAGTTCAGTGAGAAAATAACAGAAAATTAAAATAGAAACAATGCTTCTGTAATGAATCTCCATTAATCTCTGAACCATTGATACAAGGAATTTCAAAATATATAGTGTGAGCCAGGGAGATGGTTCAGTTGATAAGCACTTCCCTGGAAAGCAGAAGGGCCTGAGTTCAATCCTGTGTGTGTGTGTGTGTGTGTGTGTGTGTGTGTGTGTGTGTGTATGATGTTTAAATTCAATAAATTATTAACGTAAGATACATTGTCAGTTATCACCCTTAAGTTGGCCCTTCTCATTGTGAACACATATCCTTTGCTCTTCCCACTCTCTGAATCCGTGCTTTAAGTCCAGGTTTTGCAAGAGCCTTTACAAGGTGTTACAGAACATTCTGCACATGTTGCTGCCAATGCCATCCAGCAGAAGGCAGCCTCATAATATTACAGTACGTCCTCACTCATCTAATTCACTGGACCGGGCACCATGTGGCATGGTCGTAGGACATGGCACTGGGGTCTGAATGCGTGTGTCCTGTTATATTTTTGTTGAAATCTAACCAATACTGTGTTCTGGTACGAAGAAGAAAGATCTTTCAGAGTAAGAGGGTTCCAAGGAGTCTGTGTACTTATTTTATCCTATCTGAATACAGAAGGAAACATTTTGTGTTTTCTTTTTTAAAAGGTTTTTAGCTTTATTTTTTAATTAGTTCTTATTTGTCACACATGTTGATCACATTTACCATAGAGAATTTATACCTGTACATAGTACATCTTAATTTTTTCTCCATTCCGCTCCCTGCCCTTCCACACTTCTTCTCCCCAATTACACAAGTTTTGTTTTCAATTTGCCTTCCAATTGTTTTTCTCTTTTCCCTCCCTTCCCTCCCACCTCACCTTCCATTGTTTCCTTCACCACTTGAAAACGTCCTTCCTACTTCCCAATACTTTTCCTGCATTGCTCTCTTTATTTACCTTCTCATACCATAAAAACTATGCAATAGTTAAGCTTGTGTGTCTGGTTTATTTCATTTAATATATGCTCTTTTCTATACAAATGATTCAGGGTTATGTATAACAGAGTAGTATTCCATTGTGTATAAATACCACTTTTTCTTGATTCATTAATCTTTTGATGAGCATATGAGTTGTTTCCAAGATGTAGCTGTGACAAAGTGTGCTGCTCTGCACATGGCTATGCACATATTACTGTGATGTGTTTTTTTTAACTTTTTAGGGAAGATATCTAGAAGGTAAATATCTGGGTTGAATGGGACATCTAGTTTTCATTTCATGAGAAATCTCCATACTGATTTCTATAGTTCTTGTACCAGATTAGACTTCCACTAGCAGTGTAGAGTTCTTTATCCCCATAGCCTCCCCATAAAAAATACGATTTTTTTCATAATAGCCATTCTTACTGGAACGATAAAGAATATCAATATCAGTGTTGTTTTAGTTTGCATCTCTTGAATGACCAGTAATGTTGAGCATTTTTTTCAGTACATTTATTTGTCATTTGTACCTCTTCATTTAAGAAATGTCAATTATTTAAAATGCACATTTTTGGCTGAGTTTCTAAATTTGAGGAGCTTATGTTTGTTTTCGTTATGTATTCTACATATTATTCTTTTTCCTAAACAAGAGCTGGTAAAAAAATTTTCCCATTCTGTAGGGTTTCTCTTCTAGAAAGATAATTTCTTTTACTGTGAACCTTTTTTAATTTGATACAATCTGTTATTGATTATATTCTTTTCTATGTGAACAGTTTTGTTTATAATATCTTGGCCTATGCCTATGTCATCTAGGTTTTTATCTTGTCTATCTTCCCACAGATTAAGGGTTTAATTTTTATTATTTAGATCTTATTTGTTTTGACTATGGTTTGGTGCATGAAAAGGGATATAGGTTCAAGTTCAATCGTCAGCATTTGGAAAGCCGATTTTCAGAGGACTATTTATTAAAGAGGCTATATTTCTTCCAGTGAAAGTATTTGACACATTTGTTACAATTAACATAGCTGAGTATGCATGGAGTTGATTCTGTGTCTTCTCTTCAGTCTCATTGATTTGTTTTTTGCCAGTACATATAGTTTTCATCATGCTAACTGTATAATGTAATTTTAAATTGGAGATTGTGATGTCCCTTGCTTTAGTTTGTTATCCAGATTTGTTTTTAGGATTCTAGGTCTCTTCTGGTTCCATATGAATTGTAGGATTGTTTTTCTATAATTCTCTAGCATATACTACTGCTATTTTGGTTTAAATTGCATTAATTTTATATAGCAGTCTTGGAAATGTGACCATTTTCACTATACTGGTTCTACATATCCAAGAAAAGGGGATAATTTTTCATTTTCTGATATTCCCTAAAGTATTTTTTTTCCAGAATAATGCAGTTTTCAGTGTGTAGGTCTTCCACTGTCTTTGTTAGCTTGGTTCCTAAGTATTTCATTTGTATGTAAGTATGAAAGGTATTGTTTCCCTAATTTTTCTCTCAGTGTCGTTGTTACTCATGTACACAAAGCTATTGATTTCTGAGTGTTTATATCTTCCTGTGCTGCTTCATTTGGTCATTACTTCTAAGAGTCCTTCAGTGCAGTTTTGGGAGTCTTCTGCATAGAATATCAGTTTCTTTTGGTAGTGGGAATTAAACTCAAAACACTGTACTTGCCATCAAGGCAGTGTGCTACTAAACTATATCCCTGGTCCTAGAATATCATGTCACCAGAAAATAATGAAAGACTAACTTCTTCTGTCATATTTCTATGTCTTCAAATACAGTAGCTACCCTTGTTTATTTGCAGGTTCCTGTCACAGGTGCATAGAGTAGTTTTCCAATCCTTCGATTTTCATTGTGTGAATTTTTTTCAGAGCTAAATGTGTTTCTTCTGTGCAATCCACTGCTGTATCTTGTTCCTTGATCCATTCAGACACACTGCTTCTTTTCACGGATGAGTTGACATCACCCATATGGTTATAACTGGTATCTATCAGCATATCCTTGCCATATTATTGTTCCTTTCATTGGTTTCCTTTCTTTCCCTTTTGTTTAATAGTTTACCTTGACTGGTGGAGTCGTTCTATTGTGATTCATGTCATTGTCATCTTCATTGTCTTATTCTGGAATATCCTTCATTACTTTTTTGAATACTTTATAGTGGTTATGACTGGGAGGGGTATTCTTTATCATTGAAGTATCTTATTTTTCTATCAGTTTTGTTGGGATTTTTTAGTTCTTTCATTTGGACAGGGATTGTTTCGTAATTTTGAGACTAGGTCTCTCTATGTAGTTCAGACTGGCCTTCAACTCACTTTGTATGACAGCATGGACTTGAACTCACGGAGATTCCTCTTCTTCAGTTTCCCAAATACTAGAAATACATATATAGGTCACTGTGCCCAGGCTCTGTGTCATTTTTGAAAGCTAATTTTGTGGGGTACAACACTCTTAGTAGGAGTGGTTGTTTTTTTTTTTCTGCTTGTTTGTTTTGTTTTTCTTTTAGAGTTTGAGATATTTCAGTCTACGTTTTACTTGACTGAAGGGCTTAAATTGAGAAGCCTGCCATGATTCTTGAGTTTTACTATGTAGGCAATTTTTATTTACTCTGACAGCTTTTCATATTCTAACTTGTGTTGAATTTCTTGAATCCTGACTAGTATATGCTTCAGTGTAACTTTTCTCTCATCATGGCTATTAGGAGTCCTATATAACTCACTTACCTGCATCACAGTAAGTTTTTTCAGGATTTTGGAAAAGTTTCTAACATTAATTCTGTGAGTAGGTTTTACATTTATTACTTATATACTTTGTGTCACCTAGTAGCTGTTGGACTAATTTTTTTGTGATTCTTTGCTATTACTGAAAGGCCTTTCATTTGATAATCTCAAACCACAAGCCTTTCTCATAGATCTGATACTCTACTCTGTTTTACATTTGTTCACTTTGCTGTGTGACCTTCCAATAGGATTTTTTTTATCTCTTGGAATTCTTTTTGAGTCTGTTTTATGGAATTCTTTTCATTTTTAAGTTGGGAATTCATATGTTCTATGTCATATTTTTTTTTATTCATCCATTTACTTTGTTTTCAGCTTAAAGTATACAATGCAGTCAGTTTTAACATATCCACAGACATGTAACAACCACCATGGTCAATTTTAGAACATTTTATGTCAAAAAGAAAGCCTTATACCCTTTACTATTCCCCTCCCGTGACCCTAATAATTCCTGCTCTAAGTGACCACTGATGTACTTTTTGATGTCTCTGTAGATTTGCATATTGTAGCTATTTCCTATCAGTGGGATCACAGAATCTGTGGTCTTCTGTGATTTCCATGTTCAAGGCTCATACTGTAGCGTGTATGCATTCATTCCTTTCTATGGGTGCATACGGTCCCATCGTGTGGAGTGGCTATGCCACGCTGGTTCACCCAGTCACCCATCGGTGGGCATGCACAGGGTTTCCACTTTGGCTACATGTCACTGCTGGCTGTGGTGAACGCACTCCCACCCAAGGGTTTGTGTGAATTACCTTCTTTCTTTCGTGTACACACTTAGGAGTGGAACTGCTGGTCATGTGGAAAGCCTGGTTTGCTCTGAGGAAGAGACCAACTTCCCAAGGCAGCAGCACCTTGTGCACTTGTGTGTGCAGTGTTGGAGGAAGCGCAGTTTGGAGCAGCCTCATTGATGCTTACACGACTTTCACTTTGAAGTCCCAAGCATCCTGATTGGGTGTCAAGTGATTCCTGCCATGGCTCTGGTTTGCATTTCCCAGAGGACTAAAGATGCTGAGCAGCTTTTTCAGGTTATGTCATATTTTTTTTTAAAAAATATGTGTCTGTTCTAGACTCACTAATCATTTCCTTCACTGCAGCCATCATCTCTTTGATTATATCTTTTGCTCTTTGTCTAGAAACTTATTGGTCTGTTTTGTTATTCCCACTGCCATCACTTCAAAATTTCAGCTGGGAAGTGTTTTATTGTTTCCATCACAGTGCCCCTTGCTTTTCCTCGCATGAGTGGGGTTATGGGCTGCATCTTGCTTCCATATTTTATCACTTTCTACATTTCTTTGTATGTTGCTTTTATTTTCTGCACTGATGCTTGGAAGTTGTTTATGGCAGATGGCTTTATTGTTACTATTAAGACCACTTTAAGAAATGACTAATTTTCAGAGCTTTCTTCCAGGTAGAGCTGAATTTTGGCTTTTCAGTCTGTCTCAATGTTTTAGGGAAGAAACATTGTTGCCTGGATACCCAATTCTTTGACACTGGACTACAGTATCATTGATGATGCTCAGAAAATCTAGGTATTAGCATAAAAGGAAGAACAGTTGATCACAACTATTTAACCTTGGTCAAAGTAGTACAATTAATAATAGCAACATCATTATATACAGATTAGAAAATGACAAACTGTAATAGCTATTAATTTTCCAACAGAAAACATAGTTATAAGATTTATAGTTCTATAACAACATCTAAGGTAAATCAGACAATATTATATAGTAAGTATCTGTTCTGTTATTGGTTTTGGCTAGTTGTCCCCCCAAAGCATCAAGCAGTCATTGAGGTGGGCTTCTAGAGTTTGTGACTAATTCATGATCTAATGCTGAGATTACGGGTATGAGTACTACAACCACGAATAGCCTGAATGCAATATGAGGAAGGGAGAAAGTCACCATGAGCACTGCTCTCTGCCGTGGGCCACACTACCTTGGAACAAGGCAAGCATAGACTGAAATCTCCACACAATGAACTGAATAAACCTTTCCTTATTTAATTCTGAGTGTCAAATATTTTGTTTCAGAAACAAGAGAAATGTAAATGACCACTCAATAGAGCAACTTTACCCTAAAGTTCATAATGCTGATATCATCAAAATTAAAATAGATGGATAAGAAAGAGAGATTATATACAAGGCTGATGGTCAAAGGAAGATTACCCAAGCCTCAGGAAACTGATAAGAAACACAGGAGGGAAAGAAAAGATAAAACCAAAACCAAAACCAAAATAAAATAGAAACAAAAACAATGTTCATATTTACAAAAGAAACCCCCCCCAAAAAAAACAATAGAAGAAACCAAATGAACAAAAGAAAAGAAAGGAAAAGGAAAAAAAAGCAAAAAAAAGAAATTTTTCTGTGGTTTCAATTTTAAGCCTGTGGTTACCTTCTGGAACTATGTTTGTGGCTGTGTCTAATTCACAGCATAAATCTGCTGTCACTAGTACCTAAAGGAGCTGGCCATAGCCCAGGTTCATGCTGGATAATACCAGGGAGCCTGCAGCAGTATTAAAGCAGGATGCAGGAGGTGGTGCTCTCAAATCCACAAAAGTTCTGATCGTGGCCTCTGGTCAAGGGGCTATCATCTATGTCTTTCAGCCTACTATATTCTTGGTGTCTCTTCCCAGTTACTTTGAGATTTCAATGCTGGGAACCCTGAGATAAAGCAAATACACAGCTTCCCCAAGTCTTGGATTCACGGGACCTTCCCTAAACTGGCATCCAACCAAGCACCCTCCATGGGTAACACAGAAGCCACCTGGACTGGAGTCACTCCTGAGAATCCACCACCACTGTGTTCTGGTTTATTTCTGTCTTGAGGGCTCTGTAATCACACAAGATTACTGTGCCTCTGTAGACTGAATTCCTTCTCATACTGTGAACTGGGAGCTGAGGACAAAGTGTGATTCCTCCCTCCTTGTTCGGCATTCAGGTCCATCTCTTCATTTTCTCTGTGAGCTCACATTTTCCCCTAGAGCCCTCCTGGGCCCCAGCAATGCACCTCCTTCCTTTCATCCCCAAGTTTTTATGTTCTGCTTTTTACTTTTACTTTTTATTTTCTTTATGCATTTAGGACAGGGTCCACAAGGTCTCACTACATAGATCAGAATCACTCATAGTGATTCTCCTATTTTCAGCCTCCCAAACTCTGGGATTACAGACAAGTGCCATCACACCCCATCTCAAGTACACCCTGAGGGCAGGGCCAACAAGGTGTGCCAGGGATCGAACCCCAGCTACTGCACTGAGTTATCTGGCCAGCCCTCACTTTCTTTTTTTTTTTTAATGTTTATTGAAGCAACTGTACTTCCATTTCATAGTAACAAATAACAACAAAACACATCAAAAAGTATTAAAATATAAAACAGTGATAAATATCAACACAAAATGTATAAGGCCTATATAAATAAAACTTAAAAACATTACAGAGAAATTAAAAGTTTCAAGGAACATTTTAAGGTGAACCACTCGAAGATAGTTTTCTACGAAAACCCAAAACATTTGAAATCATTAAAACAATTTGGAAAAGGAAGAAAAGACCTTGGGAGGCTAACATGATATTATTTTCAGAATTAATATACATCCATAGTATCATATTTACTCCTTCATCTTCCCTTCCAAGCTGCTATCTTTCCCGGTCTAGATTCAGAATCTTGGTTCTTCCTTGCTATGGTGTGCCACGCCCCCACTTCCCCAGGAGTCTCTCAGGAACACTCATCAGGACAAAACCTCCCAACTGATTCCAATGTGTGTGCTGCCTTATCTTGGACTTCTTAGCCTCAGAACTGTAGAAAATAAATGCCTGTGCTTTATAAGCTACCCAGTCCTTGGCATTTTTCTATAGCTGCTCCAGTGTACCAAGACACTGTATAAGAGTTCCTAGATAATCCCTGATGTGTCTCGGTGTGTTAAAGCCTCCCACCCACATGCCATTGTACAATCCAAAGGCCATTGTACAATCCAAAGAAAATAATTATCAGATTAGAGCACAGTCAATTTCTTGATACATTATCTAATCTCTACTCAGTTAAGCCGTAATCTTTCATCCTAACTCCATCCACACCCTTTCCCTCATATTCAGTTTCAAACTCATCATGTATTACTGATTCTTCTCTCTCTTCTTTATGCTTCATGCACTATACATACTGTATGTGCATACCTATTTACTCATTTATCTTTCTCTCTGTTCTGTGGAACATCTTAAGGCAAGATTACGGCTTTAATCATTCCAAATAGTAACCTACTATTATTTTCAAAACTATCTATTACTTTGTCTATCTGTTTTCTATACATATGCAAAAATATAACCCATGAAAACAATTATTTGGGCTAGCATTTAGAAACACAGTTAAGACTGGCTACTCTATTTTTAAGTGTGATGAGTTTCATATGTGGTTCATCTCTTTTGGAAACTGAGGAAACAAATATTTAATCTCATGTCAAGAGCACACACTTGGTGACATGTGAACATGTCAGCAAGTGATATTTTTTGAACTCTTTGTCAATATGTATTTCTAATAGGACTAGTTACAAGGCTGTTGACACTTTTTCCATTCTGACTTTAGGTGGAAGCAAATGACACAAATGATTGCTAAAGAGTCTGAGAAATGAAATGTCTTACATAATATAAAGCTTTAGATAAGAGCCTAACATTTATTCATCATTACAAAACATCCACATATACTCCGGCATGTTTGTGCAGTATAATTAATAGCACTTGCTCTAGAAAGTTCTGTGCAGGGACTGTCCTGCTACAATGCTGTATATGGTTAGATTTCCAAATTTCTGTGTAAAAATATGTAATTACTTATTCATATTCTTTAAATATTTTCCATTTTTTAAATTTTTATCTCCATATTCTGTAGGGACTTAAAGTTTAGCATATCAACACTTGATGGAAAATGCCTGTTCCATGTTATGCCTAAGACGTTTGACATTCAGACAAATGTGAAGTTAAACCCAACTACAGACATTGTAGGATAATAGTAAATTTCTCTTCTGGAGGGTTAACAACCTAAGTTTGTAGACCAAAAATTAGAGAAACAGAAGGGCTGCAAGGACAGCCCACATTTTGACCCTAGCCTTTCAAGGTCAATGAAAACTCAAGACATAGGAGAACCTATACTATAACATCATGGAACTCAGTTGTGTCCCAAATTTCCTGATCAAGGAGATTATGGGGCCACAGAGCAACATGACTAATGACATAGTGTGCCTAAGAAGAGTCACATGGAGAGAAAACATCCTCTCAGGCTTTCACAGAGAGAAAATTGATCAAGCAATGGCTGTGACTCATCCATATGGCTGACACTGACAAAGGATCTACAAAGTGAGGTACAGGGTTATAGGATAAATCCTGAGGGAATATATATATATATATATATATATATATATATATATATATATATATATATATATATATATATATATAAGTTTTATGCAGAATAACGTACATGAATCTCAAGTCAGCCATCCAGGTATGGAATGAATAAAAAGCACTAGATGTCCACCTGGGAAGGCAGATGAAGTTTTGTGATGTATTTTAAGTATAAATTCTCCCTGGAGTGCACACTAGGTTAAAAAATATAAGACACCAGAGAGATGACTATACTGGTATAGAAACATAATTTTTAAATAAGCTGTACCTATAGCAAAAATAGGATATTTCAACGTCTTTGATCTAAGGACTGACAAAAATGTACAGAAAAAGAGAACACAAATACATGAAGCCTGGGTGTGACATAGGCTCTGGCTTCAAGGGACTGTCTATGAGCTGACAATTTCTGTTCCTGTTATGGTCACCACTCCCAGTCCTCTTTCACCATTCAGCTCCTGCTGTCTCATTTGGACTCACATGTTGTTTTGGACCCTTCTAATCACCCACTTTTAAATCTCTTCTTTCCTTTACCCCAGCATTTCAGAACCTTAGTTTTTATTTAGTCTGCAACCCAAAAAGTAGAGTTTTGCCAGGAATGTTCAAAGACATTAGAAAATCCTTAGATAGTCTCTGTATCTTTACATATTTTTAAAAGTAGGTACAGTAAGCAATGACACCCATAATTAGACATTAAGAACATCTCTGAAAAGGCACCCATTTGTATAACTTCCCTTTGTTCCTTTTAGTAATTTTGTCACAGCACTTGAAATATTTCTGATAGTGATCTATTCTGTTCATTTAAAGCAAAACTGGCAAAGAAACTTAGCCTTTCTCTCTCTCTGTAAAACATTGCTGATGTAGGAAGGCGACTCCTTAGGAACCCCATCTCTCAGGCCTTTCTCACTGTGCTGCTGTGCTTTTCTCATGGATAAGGTAGATAGGTCAGGCTGTTCCCTCATGGAAATATCCCCCTAGAAGGGTAATACTGGGCACCAACATGAGTCATACTAACAAATGGGGCTATGGCCAAACTTCACAGCATCCTAACATCCCGAGACACACAAGATTTGTTTGCTTTCAAGGCTAAGGTAGGTTTAGTGGCCAGGATGACTAACTGCCTTTGTTTTTGTTCTGTGTCTCTACTGGTTTTAGTGTCACAAATTAAATAAATGGGGACGTCTCCTTGATTCGGGGCTTGGCCTAGTCATGAGCATTTCTAATTGCTGGGACAGTGCACCATTAAAGTCCTCTTGAAATCTCCCTCCAGTTTCTTGCACATCATCTAAAGCAATCATTTAAAAACATGTGCTGTTGTCAAAACTGAGATAGATATGCATTTATTACTTTGAAATTTCATCAGAGCTATGCAATCTCTTATTTACAGAGTGGGAGAAACAAAATAAAGCTAGATTATTCTGAAAAGTTCTAACTGCACTGAACAAACATAGAAAACAAGGTAAAATGTTCTACAGTTCCCTTCCTAAATTGGAAATTCAAGATTTAACTTGGTCATGAACCAAGGAAAAGTAGTCTTAAACTGCAAAGTTTTCCATGTATATATGCTTGAGAAAAGAATGAATTAAAACAGCCATGAGGGGCTGGGAAGATAGGTCAGTAGAATAAGTCCTTCTCCAGCAAGCGCAAGGACCTGAGTTCAATGCCCAGTTCCATAAAAAGAAAAAAAACAAAACAAAAAAAAAAAAAAAAACAGTCATAGGGAAGAATCTTTAGGGGATCAAAGGAATAATATTCAGGCCTAACCAGCTAGAATCCTAAGAAGTGATGGTTACTGAGGAGTTGACAGTGCAGGCTTTTAAAATCAGTGGCTAAACCTATATCAAGGGAAAGTGAAAAGGTTTTCCTATTTTACAGGTAGGACTCTTGCTCATTAGTTATTTAAAAAAAGAATTTTCAGAGCTGCATCATGCAGGTAATTTTGGGGCCTAAATACTTAGTATAATCACAAATTTGTTATTTTTAGAAATATTTTTCAGATGAATTCTTGACATGTAGCCTAGGTTGCCCTCACACTGCAGATGTCCTTGCCTCGGCCTCTTGACTGAGGGAGCTACAGGTGAGCACTGCTGTGCCCGGCTCAGTTCTAAATTTATTTAATATTTACTGAACCTGCAACAGCACTCACACCTGAAAGAATGAGAGTTTAGTGAAAGATGACACTTAATTAATGGCTAAATGGACTATATTTCAGATAAATATAAGACTGAATCACGGTAGTCTCTTGGCTTTAAGGAGTTTAGGTCTGTTTGACTCAAGTTACTGTTTTTCCTTCACCTAATTCATCTCTTTCATATTATTTTAAAGTTTTAGGAGGCAAATCCAAACCACAGTGGTGTCACTGACATATTTCCGTCCTCAATAATGTCAACATAAATTTATTTTTTTCTGATAGAATTACAGAATCTAGAGTGGGAATAGAACTGAGAACATCTGTGTTTTGGAAACTGAATCTGTAAAAGCAATTACTATTTATTCCTTTGGAACTCTAAATAAAGTAAGTAAAACTTTTGGTCTGAAAAATGTATGTACCCATGTGCACTTGTGTATGCAAACGTACACTCATTTCACACAAACTGTTTCCTCATAAATCCCTGGTGTGCATCTAAAAACCTCTGGCTTTGCTAGACACTGAGAAAACACCTCTAATTTTAGGAATGGTGTTCACCACTATTTATACGCCGAGGTGTTATATTCAAAGCGAGTAATTCTCCTACCATTTGTTCAATGTGAATCTACACTGCAGAAATCTAACATCCTATAGAAATTATACTTGCTTTGTCCTTGTTAGGAAACCTAGCTGCACCAGATTTTAAAAAACTTCATTGTCTGTTAACTTGCTCACAAGTTGAGGGGTTTGTTCCTTTCATTTTTCAGGATTCTTTAACTTGGATGGTACAACATACCAAAACAGGTGTTAGCTGGTAGGATTTTAATATTCTTATTGTTTTAGAAAAAGCTGTCAATTATATCAAATCAGAAAGAAACAAATTTTAAAATGAAGGTTGGTTTACAACTTCTGTAATTTGATAATTGAGGGAAATAGTACATCATAAGGGATAATCAGAGGACGCGGGGCTGGGAAATCAAATCCTTACTGCACACTAATGAAGTTTGTCTAGGAACACTCAGAGCTTGCAACGTTTGTCCCTCTTTCTTTAGTCTTTTATTATTATTCTCATTAAAAATAATAGAAGGCTCAAAATGAAGAAAACACCTCTAATTTTAGGAATAGTGCTTTCTAAGTTTAGGAATTTTAGGAAAGAAAACACCCTCTGCCTTTAGTCTTTTATAATTTTTCTTTCTTGTTTTGCTCAGACTGTAGTAGTAATGCTTAAACACAGAAACTTGAAACATCAAGTAGAAATGAAACATTGTTTTGATTTCACTTGTCTTGTGCTGTACTAGTTGTTACAGTCTCAGAGCATTCATTTCATTAATAGGAACACATGAATCATAAAATCACGGAAGATCTTATAGTGTCATGCACCTTTCAATGAGATGTCTTTTGAGTAAAATATCAGCAGATGCCCTGAAATGCTTGGTGGACTCATAAAAGGAATATTCCCTTGATTGTTTTGCAAATCATGGGAAGAAAACGACCACTAAGCAAACTAGAACTGAATTCTAAACAAGGCTCTATTCTAGGTAAGCCCCTGGGTGAGGTATTGAAATTTTTTCATTCTTCACTTTGTGCCTTTTGAGTGAATAAATAATGTGTTTTTACTTCCTACCATTAGGTTAGCACTAAGAAAATGTCAAAAATGATCAGTTCATGGACAGAAAACAAATTAATGTTTTTTCCCCTCAAAGCTGTCATTTATGTTCTCTAGGCTAAAATTTCATGAAACCTGGAGTACATGTTTTATGCTGAATTAAGTCAAAAGCTCAAAATTTTCACAACTAGTTGGCTCTGCAGCTAATTTGGACCTGTGTGCCTAGTCTGCATGGCTCTCTGGCGATGTGGGGTAAGTCAAGTTCCCACACACACTATCAGAGCCTGGAGTTGCAGGAACAACTGGAATAACTGATACTGAAAAATATACAAAGTTTAGGATCCCTCAGATATTTACATAGGGGAGAAGTCATAGCTTAATCAGTATCTGGAACTTTCCATGAGTTTCTGTGTCTCCATCATTCTTTCAACAATGTTCCAATAGTAGTCTCTTTTGAACACCAGACAGTTTGGATATACAAAATCAAGTTAAGTCAATGTAATAACATACGAGCTCTGTCTTTACTATTAAAACTCAGCTCTTTTTAGTTATAAGTCTTCCCAATTTATTTTTATGTCAAAAATTAATTTTGAGCCTCAATGTTCTTCTGTCACAAATGAGGTATCATCCTGAACTTTGGATGTTTTGTAAAGATTATTTTAGTTACCAAGACCCAGAAACTAGAGAAAGTATCACTTGGCTCCACTTCCTATGGGTGGAAGTTTATGTGGGCAACTTTTTTTTTTTTCGTTTGTGTATTTGGTAAAGGGTCTCCCTGTGCAGATCAGACTCATGATGATCCTCCTGTTTTCAGCCACCCTAGTCTTGGAATTACAGGTATGTGCCACCATGTGCGGACTCTATTACCAGCTCAGCATGCCCCAGGGGAACTCTGTCACCAGCTCAGCTTCCCCTAGGGCTGCATGCAGAACCCTAGATTGAACCCTTGTCCCTGCGCTTGCCAAAGCAGGTGCTTAGTCTGCTGAGCAATCTCCCTGACCCTAATGTGGTAAATTTTTGTGTTTTGAAAACTAAGGCTTTCATGTGGCATCAGGATTCCTTCTGCCTGTCCTGGAGACTCCATAGGGGTGACAGTCCTGACAGCAGTAAGAACTTCCCACATAGCTGTTTACTACAAAAGACAATGTGACTGGAAGTGATATTGTAGGTTAATTTTACCTGATTTTAAGACGTAGTTGGAAAATATTGTGGAATAGGAGAGGAATCATTTTATATGCTAGTGAAAATTTAACTTTGTCTTATTGTGAGTTTTATTGCACTGCTGATTTAGCTATTGATTCTTTCCTTTATCTAAAATTCGTCTCTTTGTTTTATGGCTATAAGGAGCAGCAGATACAATGCGTTATTGTAGGGGCAAAAATATATCGAAAATCTGAGACACAGTCGCTGTTTCCAAACTCTGCCATCAGCATATGCCTGGCACAGCCCCGGCAGACCTGCTGTTCCTCAGGAGTAGCAGCTCTGCCTTCCAACTGCTGATTCAGTGAAGTCTCATTTCCTCAAGTGTCACTTCATGAATATAGATATCCATGGGAAAGTGTTCATCATGGATAACTAATGTTTCCAAAGATACCATACTCTTAAAAGAAAAATCTTGATTATTTTTATCAATATAAACTTTTAAAAGCTCAATCATCATTCCTTACCCTATGATTGATTCTAATGTGACAAAATTATTGTACTTTTGCAGGTACTCAGCATATAAGGTAATAGCTAACTAAGTAGGCAAGTGCTAGGTAATAATAAAAGAAATTTTAGCTTGGTATATAAAAATACTTTGGTTGATTAATGGTTCTGGTCACACAAAATTTGTTTAATAAGCAGAAGTGCTCCACACACTTTTGTTTCCCTTAGCAAATCCTGCATCCAATGCTGAACACTACCTTGGATATCTTTCCCCAAATCACTGAGTAAATTAAGTTCATAAGCCAAGGTACTGCTACACTCAGATACAAATTTTGTGTGTAAGAAGTTTAATGACTGTCAATAATATTTTAAAGGAATGTAACATTGGTTTTACAGCAATGGAGAATAATTTCACAATCCAACCATGTAATAAATAATGGCCATGAAATAATGAAAATAGCTAAATGAATGTCTTTTTATGTATCTGTCTGTTTGGTGTGATTTAGCTAAGGGTTCAGGCACTCTATCTCTGCTGCATCGCACCGCAGATAACCTGAGTACACCTTGAATGAAAATATAAATTCCCAAAAGCTTCTTCAAAGAAATGTTTACCTTCTTAGGCTTGAGGATTACTATGTGACTTACATTTCCTCTTTAAAATATTTTTATGATAATGACTAAAATTCCATATATGGCATCATTTCACGTTGCTCTCTTTTCATTCTTCAGCAAGTTGATTTCAAATTTACTAATATTTTAATATTTTCTTAGGAGTCCTTCCAAATGTTGCTTGTCAAAATTTTTGATATATTGCCATATTTACCTATATATAAAAGCTTGTTCATTCTCAGTGATTAATCAATCATTATAATGAACCCTGAAGATTTCTACAAACAGGATTCTTGTTTTGCTATCATTATGGCTAATTAGGAAAAATTTGCTACTCTTCTCAACACCCAACTGGATTTGAAAACTCAAGCAGATCAATGGGCCCCTCTGCTGGCAGAAAGACAGACCAGAGAATCCACAAAAAATTGTGTCTGCTTGCCAAGGCCAGGTTTGCTGGCAGAGAAGTGAGGATCTCAGGGGGAAAAGGAGTGGGGACAACCAGCAGGAGGAGGCTTTGAAGCCTGAGTATACCCAAAGCAGAACTCCACACTCTCCTCTTTATCTATATCACCTGGACTGTGTATACATTTGGGTGTATAAAGAACCAGTTCTTTGATTTTTAAGTGATGAGTGTCTCAGAAAATCAGTTATCAGAATTCTAATTTTAGGGATGAATAAAAACCTATAATTCCAGACAGTTTATGACTTAAAGTAGTATCCTTCTAAAACATGTCATATTTACTTAAATATTAAGTCAATCACCTTCCCTCATTAATTCAGTTATGATTCAGTCAGCTAATAAACACTAAATACTATTATTTGCCAAGAACTATATGGATGATTGATACATTTTGATAAACACTTTATAAATCTATTTTAATATTGCAGACAGTGTAACAAAATCTACTTTTTGTCAGAGAAAGGGAAAATACATTATGGGCTCATCTTAATGTGCCAGTACAAGTGGGATTTAAAGCAGGTTAATCCTGACATATGCACCTCTCCCCACCTCAGGAGCTTCACACTGAGCACCCATTGTCACTCCACAAATGAAGAAGTCAGGGATGGTGAGTTCTAGGAAAACTGAGGAATCTTGGTGAGCCATGACATGTACGCCACCATCACAGCAGTGATGCTGAGCCCTGGTTAAATTTAGAAGCTCCAAAAATGTCAAAATAAAGGATACAAAGGCAATCACAGACCTGCAGTCCAAATAGAACAAGTGCAGGAAACGTTACCATAAAAGACCCGGAACGTCACCCATGTGACATTTCTGGATAGCAACTCAAGTAAAGAAATAACTCCATTGGGCTATAGAATAAATCCCATCAGAAATAATATCTCAGGTAAGTAAAAGAAATGACAATAATCATGAAACAATTACCTAGCACATTTAAGGAAGTCAGATTTAAAAAAAAATGAACAGAGAAAAATGATGGAAGTATTGAAAGAGTAATACAGGAGAAATTATAATGCATAAAACAGATTCAAACAGATAACCAGGAAATTAAGAATTCCATTGAAGCTGGCAAACCTACTCGAATGAATCTGAAGATAGAATTTCAGAGTTTGAAGAAAGCCCTGCTGCCAGAAAGTGTGAAAGGAAAGACCACTTAAAAGTAACAAGGAAATGTTAATGACCTAGCTCAGGGCCTAAGCATGTGACTGCCAAGCCCAAGGTCCTGCATTCGCTCCCTGGTACCATATGCTCTGCCAGAGCTGAGTACAGTGGCACACACTTGTAATCTAAGCCTGGGGAAGCTGAGACAGGAGAAACACCATGAGTCTGAACTGCATAGTGAGACCCTGTATCAAATAAATAAATTAATTGAGAACTAATAATAATGAGGAACCAGTAAATAATAAGTCAATAACTGCAAGATGATGCAACTAAAAGCAATATAAGACTGATAGGTGTAAGCAAACAGTAGGATCCAATATAAATGACATGCAAATTTTTCAGGCAAGGTAAAAGAATCTAATATACAGTTAAGTGAGGCAGAGGGAACTCAAATTATCCATAGCCAAAATACAGCTCTGCCAGGACACATAGTAGTCAAATTTCCAGAAGTTCAGAAAAAGTATGAAACATTAAAAGGTGTTAGAGGAAAGTAACAGATAATCTGTAATGCAAAACCAATCAGAACAATGGCAGATTTCACAACACAAACCATTAAGTCAAGAACTTGAAATGAAGTATTATAGGTTTTAAGCAACACTGTTAACACAGATTGATATATCCCCCAAAACTATCTTTCAAAATAAATGGAGAAATAAGACAATTTCATGGCAAAGAAGAACTGCAGAAATCCATGACCACCAAAACAACCACATAAAGAGCACTGAAAAATATTCTAGAAAGAGATAAAAATGACTACAAATTCAAGAACAATAGAAAGGAACCATTAGGGGCTGGGGAGATAGCTCAGTAGAATAAGCACTTGCCTGGCAAGTGTAAGGGCCTGAGTTCAATCCCAGTTCTGCCAAAAATAAAATAAAGGAGCTACCAAGTAGAGAAAGAAATTAAGCAGCGTAAAAGCAGGGAACCTATAGTAGGATAATAACATGGCACAGATAAGCCAATATGTATCGGTTATAACCATCACTGTAAATGGGCTCAATTCACCAATCAAAAGAAGCCAGCAGTAAAAGTGGATCAAGAAACAAAATCCAAAACTATGTTCTATACAAGAAACACATTTAACTCAAAAGTTGCAGATAGAAAGTTAAAGGATGTAAGCAATATCCATGAGACAGAAACCCAGAAAAAAGCAGGCATAGCTGTTCTAGTTGCTGACAATGAAAACTTCAAGCCAAAAACGATCAAAAGACGTAAAGAAGGTCATTACATACATATTAGGGGAAATATGCAAGAGGAAAAGATAACAATCATAAATATGTACTCATCAAGCATAAAGGCACCCAACTATATAAAACAAATTTTAACAGACATAAAAAAGAAAATGAATAGGGCTGGACAGAAAACTCAGCAGATTAAAACACCCGCATAGGCAGAACGCAGTGGCAAGGGTTCAACCCCTGGCATGCTATGCTGGCCCTGGCCTTGGGACATGTTGAGCGGGCAGTGGAGACGGCATGGTGGCACACACCTGCAATCCTAGCTCCTGGGAGGCTGAACACAGGCAAATCACTATGAGTCCCATCTACATAGGGAGATCCTGTAGACCCTGTAGGCGCAGTACTAAATACAGAAAAAGAAAAATAAATAAATAAAAAAATAGAATGAACAATAACATAATTGTAATGGGAGACTTTAATACCTCATTGTCAGGAAGAGATAGGTCAATTAGGCAAAAAATCAGTACCAAAATAGCACGTAAACTAAACTTATGAAGAAATTGATTCGGTAATCTTTACAGAGTATTCCATTTGTTGATACATTGTGTCAACTTCCGGTCAAGGGGACAGGTCCTTTAGGTGGGCAGGGCCCAACCTGGGGTTCAATTGTTTCTACCCTAGGGCTATGGGCGGCCCCAGACTGACTCAGCACAAAAGGTATGTAAAGGAGTTGAGGAAGGCTGCCTAGCCACCCTGGCTGGCTACCTTGGAGAAGTCTGGGTCTTTGCCATGCTACTTTGCAGCTGTGCCACCCCAGAGGACCTTGATCTTCTCAGCCACACCACTTCGGAAGAGCTCCAGTCTTCACCATGGAGCTCTGGTCTTGGTAGTCTGCATAGAAGGAAGAGAGAGGCTTGATGGATGCTGCAGCTGCTATTCCTCCTCTGCTCTTTCTTATTTTCTGCCACCACAAACTGCTGCCATTTGCCTTAGAGCCAGTAAAGTATGAACTGAAACCTCCACAGTCTGTAAGCTAAATAAACCTTTCCTTCCTTCCTTTTGGGTTTGGGTATTCTATCCCAGCAATGTGAAAAAATCACTGGGACCTCACTCAATAACTTCAGAATACAAATTCTTCTCAGCTGCACACAGAATGTTCTCCAAACAGTAGACCATATACCAGCACTTAGAACATGCTTAAGGAAATGCCAAGGTATTCATATTATCCTAAGCATATTATTTAATCATAGTGCACTGAAACTGGAAACTATTGATGAAAGAAATTACACAAACTCCATAACATATAGAGATTAAATAACACCCTCCTGAGCTATCAATGGGTCACAAATGAAATTAAAGAGGAAATCAAACAATATTTACAATCAAACAAATACATAAAAACAACTTACCAAACCCTGAGGGATGTGATGCAAGAGGTTCTAAGAGGGAAATTTGTAAAAGTGAGTTCTCATTCACATCATGAAAATAGAAAGAGCCCAAATAAATAACTTTATTCTGCACCTCAAGCTTCTGGAAAATGAAGAACAAGTCAAGCACAAAATGAAAGAGGTAAGGAATTATAAAGAACAGAGCTGGAATTAACCCAGTGGAGACAAAGAAAATGATACAAAGAAGTAACAAATCAAAAAGCTGGTTCTTCGAAAAAAAATGAATAAAATTGATAAACTCCCAGACAACCTTATCAAAAAATAGAATGAAAATTTAAATTCATGTAATAAGGAATGAAAGGGGTAAAATCAATACAGATCCTATAGAAATTCAGAAGATCATCAAAACCTGTTATGAAAATCTTTACTCTCACTGGATGGAAAATACAGATTCCTAGATACATATGAATTATCAAAGCAGAATCATATAAGACATAAAAAGATATAGATATTCCAAATAATCCAATATCAGTCAATGACAATGAAAATGTAATTTAAAACTGATCACCAAAAACACCCAGGTCCTGATGAATTCACAGCTGAACTCTACTAGAAATTTAGAGAAGAGTCAATGTTAGTTCTCAAACTCTTCAATGAAATCAAAATGAAAACAATCCTCCCAAACTCATTACTGGAAGCAAGTATTACCCTGACACCAAAACCAGAGAAAAACCCAAGCCAAAAAAAGGAAAAGAAAAGAAAACTCCAGGCCAATCTCCCTAAAGAATGTAGATGCAAAACCTTCAATACAGTATTCACAAACCAAATTCAGCAAAGCATTCAGGAGATTATACATCATGGCCAAGTAGGATTCATCCCAAGAATACAGAGATGGTTTGATATCCACAAGCCAATAAATGTAATATACCATGTCAACAGAGCCAAAGACAAAAATCACGCGGTCATTTGCATGGGTGCACAGAAAGATTTTGATGAAGCCCAACACTCACATAAAAATAAATCCTGCAGAAAATTGGAATCGATGCTATTTACCTCAATCTGATGAAAGCTATATGTTGCAAACCAACAGCAAATGTCTTACTAAATGCACAAAAATGGGAATCTTTAACTTTAAAATAAGGAAAAAGACAAGGATATTCACTGCCACCACTGCTATGCAATATGGATCTGGAAACATTAGCCAGAGTTAGACAAGAGAGAGAATTAAAAGAAATGAGTACTGAATGAAGAACTGAAATTGCATTATCTGCAGATGATGTGATACTGTACACAGAATGCCCCCAAAATTCCACTGAAATACTTACAGATTTAACAAAAGATTCAGTAGTATAGGTGAATACAATGCCAACAGTTGAAAGTGAATATCATTGCTGTATACAAACAACAAACTCACTGAAAGGAAATTAAGGGAAGCACACCTTTCGCAGTAACATTCAAAAAGTGGAGTGCTCAGATATCAGACTGACAAAGAAAGCAAAAGATCTATAAAGTGAAAATTACAGTACTCTGAAAAAAGTGATTAAGGTAGATTTCACAAAATGGAAATATATTCCTTGATTCTGGATAGGAAGAACCAACATTGTGAAAATGGCCACAGTCCCAAAATTGTTACACAGACTCAATGCAATCCTGTACTGATGATAAAATACTATCAGTACACCTCACAGATGTAGAAAAAACATTCCTACAATTCATCTGGAGCCAGAAGAGACCTAGAACAGCAAAAGAAATTCTGGGCACAAAGGGAAGGCAGGAGGCATCACAATCCCTGACTGAAAATTGACTGCAAAGATACAGTGATGAAAATCAGCATGGTCTGGGGGGGGGCAGATCTGAGAATCACTGTAACAGATAAGAAGATGCAGACACCACAAACACACTCAGCCATTTTTTTTCCTGACAAAGGGTCCAAACATGCTCACTGGATAAAACATAGTTTCTTTAGTAACTGGTGCTAGAAAAACTGGCCTTCCACATGCCATAGGCTAAAATTAGACCCATGTCTATCACCATACACTAAAGTCAAATGGATCAAAGATCAAAATATTGAAATACAAACACTAAAACTATGAAAAGGGAAAGTAGGTAGAAATCTTGAAGGGACAGGGGTAGGCAGAGAGTTCATGAACAAAAACAAAACTGCATCAAATAATCAACAACTGAGATCTCATTGGAAATATTTTGCAAAAGAAATCACCAACAGAAAAAAAAACCAATGAATTTTGAAAAATAAAGTAACCAACTGTCCTCCAGACAAAAACTTTTTAACTAGAACATATGAAGAAGTTTTAAAAATAGGACCCTTCAAATTTAAAGACCCAAACCAAAAATAGGAATCTGAGTACACACATTTCAAAGGTTAAGAAACACAAATGGCAAATAAATATGTGAAAAAATGTTCAACATCATTGATCATTTGAGAAATTCAATCAAAATAACACTGAGTTATTTTGACCCCAGAAAGAATGGCTATCATGAATAAGTCAACCAATAACAAATGTTGGAGGGGCTTAAGATGAAAGGAACACTTCTGCGCTGTTACTGGAGAATAGATTTCTGTAATCACTTTGAAGATTCCTCAAGAAAACTGGGAATGGAGTTTCCCTTAAAGCCAGCTATTCACCTCCTGAGTATTTTTTCATAACAACTGAAAGCATCGTATCATGGTGATATATATGCACTCATGTTTATAGCAGCCCAACTTATCATAGCTAAAACTTGAAAATAGCCTTAAGGTCTACGAACTGCGGAGTGGATTTAAAAAAGATGTATCTTTTTTTTAATTTTTTATTTTTTTAAAGAATACAAAATAGTTGGATTGATGTTATTTGGAGTTCTGTATGCTTTGGTTACCTAAATGCCAGATTGTTTCCCCATGTTGGGGAAGTTTTCTGCTATTACTTCTGTCCATATTCTTTTTATATCATTTGTATTTATATCATTTCTTATGGATGCCTATTATCCTTATTTGGTTCATCTTTATATCATCTTGCAGGTGTTAAATTATTTTTTCCTGCTTCCCAGTTTTTTTTAAGAGATATTTTCTTACCTTTTCACTAGCTGCAATGGGAGCATCAAGTTCTGAAAGTCTGTTTTCACTTTCATTCAAATGGTTTTACAAGCTCATGATTCAGGTTTTAATTTCCTATGTAGCACTTTGAATCTGCTTCATTCATTCTATTTTGTTCCTATATTGCTCATTCAAGGATTCCATCATTTTTCTATTCTCCTCTATTTTTTTTTTTTTTTTTTTTTTTTTTTTTTTTTTTTTTTTTTTTTTTTTTTTTTTTTTTGGTGGAACCAAGGATTAAACTCAGCCCCTTGCACTTGCCAGGGAAGTGCTTATTCCACTGAGCCATCTTCCTGGCCTCTCTCTTCTGATTTTTATCAGTGCCTTCTTTAGAAGCACTTAGTAATTCTTTCATTGTAGTTATCATTTCTTTTTTTACTTCAGAAATTATTTCTGATGTGATTTCCTCTATGCCTTTCTTCAGTTGTTTCTTTACTTCTGATGCTATTATCTCAGAGATTTCAGGTGTGTGATTCTCAATTTCTTCTATGCTAGTGTCTTCTGCATTTGCTCTGGCTGGGCTCAGGACCTGAGAATGCATTTTCCTCCTCCTTTGTCATTTTTGTATGGCACTGACTTCTGACCTTTGGCGTAGAGCTGAGATAGAGTTATTACCTTAGCATCAGGTCCAGATCTACCAAGTACAAACTTGTTCAGGTAAGTGTGGCTTGAGTCTGGCTGCTGTGCTCAATTTTTTTCTGCTGAAGTCCTCGGAAGTGAACCCTCTGTGCCACTGTGACAAGATGCTCTGCTCCTGGATCAGCTGTGTAGATCTTGCCTCTAGCCTCTCTACAGAGTTCCACATAGGCCTATTTGATTCAGGAACTTCCACCCACATGCCAGGCCTGTGCTCTGGCTCTAATGAGAATCCAGCAGGCTCAGGGTGGTATTCACATGCCAGGCCTGGGCCGAATTTTTTCTTTCCCACTTTGGTTCTCTGCATTCTACTGCTTCTTCAAGGAACTTTACTCCCTGCGTGTTGGTCACTGACTTGGTCACAGCTCACTCCTAAAATGTATCCAGGGGCTGGGAATGTAGTTCAGCAGTGAAGCATCTGCCTGGCAAGGTTGATGTCCTGAGTGAGTTTGATTCCCACTAGCAAAACAAAACAGCAATAAAAATTAGGATTCAGAAGACTTCTTTAAATTAATGCCTTGGGTTTTAGCTTATAAATCATCTATGATGAGTTATAACAATACTTATAAGGCAGCAAAGGGAGACAAAGTTCCTACCATTTGCATCTGTGAAGCTAAGTGGCCCTGGAAGTTTATTTTTGAACTTGTGAAAGAAAACAGCTCCTCTATGCTCTTCATGTTACCTAATTTGAACTGGATTTCTACTGACTTTCAAGTCAAATAATTCACAAGGTAATATTGAAATTTAGAACAAGACTGTAATGATGAAAATAACATATTCCAACACAAGAAAATAAGTGAGACAAAATGAGTTGGACACCATTTGGGAGGAGAGGAAGCTGAATCTCTATCTCCATTCAGGAGTTTGTATAGTTGTTCAACACTAGGGAGGCAGTTAAACAAAATGTTACCTGGATTTAAACTCATATGCACTCCAAACCTGGAGGCAAGGAACTTGGAAGAAAAATCACAGGATATAGGAATATGTTATTTGTTTCTTAAAGATTTCAGAAGAATTCTTTTAAAAAGTTAATGTCCATTTTAGGCATCATGTCTGAGACGGAAGGGCATATGAGAGAGACCTTTATGTACATGAGGTCAACAATATTAAAGTGTGAGAGATCAGAAAATCTCCAGGAATTAACACAATACATTTTGTTAAGGAAAAGTGAACAAAACAGTAAAAACCAGAGGTTAATTTATGGGTCTGAGTATTTAGAAGATTAAAAGCATTGATTCTTCATTCCCATACTTTCATCATTCCCTGCTCTTGAGGGGAATGCTTTGTGCTTACACAAAGAAAAGGTAATAGTTATTCCTAGTTTGTGGGATACTCCTTGTGATCTGGATTTTTGTTGTTTTATTTAGTATTAATTTTTAAATTTTATTTATTTGCTACAGGGTTTCACTATGCAGCCTGGGCTCCTAGTGATCCTCCCGTCTCAGCCTCCCCAGCACTGGGATTATAAGTGTGAGCCACCATACCTGTTTTCTGTAGCCTGTGTGACCTGCTCATGTCCATGGCCAGCACAGCATGCAGTACCAGGGATAGAAGCCAGGTCCTTGTGTGGAGGTATCTCTCTAGCCCTGAAACTTTTATTTTTTTATTTTGGTTATGGTTACTATCATTATTATTATTTTTTTTTTACCAGGGATCAAATTCAGGACTTTGCTCTTCCCAGGCAGGCACTTATCCCAGTGAGCTGTATTCCCATTCCATCTGGAAATGTTGAGAGCTATGCTATATTGGTCATACATACAATTTTGAGTAATTCTTAGGTAAACATTGGTATAAAGTGTCCCATTATTCCAAGACTTGTAAGAGTTATAGCAAGGATCTCGCTCTCTCCTTCTCTTTCTCCCTTTCCCTCCATCTCTCTCTCCTTCTCTCTCCCTCTCTCTCCCTCTCTCTCTCTCCCCTTCCATGTCTGTATATTTGTGTACCTGAATCCTCTGAAAAGCCCTAATTAGTGCATACTATGTTAAAATTACATTGTTGCTTTAAAAACACATTTCAGGGGGCCGGAGAGATGGCTCAATGGAATAAGCACTTCCCTGGAAAGCACAAGGGCCTGAGTTCAATCCCCAGTTCCACCAAAAATTAAAAAATATAAAAACACATTTCACTGAGATATGGTTGGTATATATAAGCAAGCACACATAGCATGACCAACTGCCTGGGTTCAAACATGTGTACTGCGCTGCAATGTCTCAGCAGAGTCAGGGCCTGAGTGTGTCTACCATCCCCCTGAGTTCCCTCACAGCCACCTGCAGTCTCTCTCCTCACCCTCTCCTTACTGCCCTCTGTCATCAGGCAACACTGATGACCTCTGTCACTCCACAAGCGCCCACACTTCTTAGATTAGCACGCAAGTGTTGACATACAGTATGTATCCAATTTTGTCTGGCATTTTTTCCTCAGATAATTATTTGAAATTCACCAATTAATTCCTTATATTAGTAATTCTTTCTATTCTTATTGCTAAGTTTGTTCATTTGTCTTAAGCTTTTTCTGTAGTTTACTTTTACATTCAACTGTTAACACAGGTTTGGGTTCTGGACATGAAAGGTAAAGCTATTGTAAACATTCAGTCATGTGCCTTTGCATTCATTCAAACTTGCTTTCTTTTTCTTGAGAAAATACTTCGTTTTTAGGAAGACTAGCTGACACACATGGGAGGCATACATTTAACTTAAAAGAACTGCCAGATTATATCAAACAGTGGCTGTGGCCTTTTCGTGCCCCAGCCCCTGTACCCCATGAGACTCTCCAGAGCATCAGGCTTCTTTGGGTTCCTGTCTGTGACTCCTTGCCTACTGTATCCTGACTAAGTGCAATAAAATGCATTTTAGTAAGTAAATATTGGATTTATAAATAAATTCCTAGATTTGTATGGATGCAATATTTACTTACCAGCTCTTTTTTTTTTTAATTCCAATTGTGTTCCATGAAACTTTAATTGCTGTTTTAATTAAGGCTCAAGTTCGAGAATGTAACACATGTTCTGGTGCTAGAAAGTGAGAGATCTTTAAGGGCAAGTTGGGGAAAGAGTTGGTCTCACTGTAATATTTTCTATTCATTCCTTATGTGTTCAAAATTGACTTCAAAGTTTGTGGGCTGTCTCGTTCCCTCCCAGGAACCACCAGATGACGATGCTGGTGGTGCTCAATGCTGCCCCTGGAGACCCTCCAAGATCCCCCGATGCTGCAATTTATAACTCGGGCAGGCTGCTCAAGCAGGTGCCAAGTTCTGTTTGTGGGACAGCAGCAGGGCTGCAGACGCCACAGAGCTGACTATGTCTACAGAGAGTGTGCTGTGCTGAGCTGTAGCCTTCCTCATGACCTGCTCACGAGATGAAAGGGACAATAGGTCAGGCACCATCAAGCCATCCTGGCATCAATGTGCAGGTGCAACAGCTGAGGCAGTGAGCTCATGCTTGGACACAGGGGTCACTGCACAGAAGGTGACCTCCCAAGCAAAAGCAGCTATTGAAGAAGACTGTGGAGTTTGCAAGGCTTTGCTGAGAACATGCCCTTGGATATTCTTTTTTGGAGCTGAGCTTTATGAACTCCTGAACAAATCATAATTTTAATTAATGATAGTGTCATAAATAATTTTCTTTTCCTAACTGTTCATACATTGGTTTCTAAATGCCATCAAGTACTCAGACATATTCAACTCTCACAAAGTTTTGTTGTTGTTGCTATTTCTGAACATAAAAACCAGGTTTGTGTTCTTTTACTCTTTTTTTAAGTTTTCATTGGTTTGGGACATTAAAATACTTTAAAATTGATCAAGATAAGAGTAGCAAGGCTCAGTTTTCAGCCTTGGATTAATAAAGACATCTGCATTTCTACAGTGGCTTTCTTTTGGGGATATAAGAACTCAAATGCCAAGGCCTTCATTAAAGTTGAAAATGAATGTACTTACAAAGATGTTAGATATTCAGTTACTAACAATTTATAATCAATTAAATGCCAGGTATTAATATATATAATAGATAGATAGGTAGATAGATAGATAGATAGATAGATAGATAGATAGATAGAGAGATAGCATGCAGAAAACCAAGCAGAGATTCTCTTCCATCTCTTCTGCTTTCCACATATGAAGAGGAAGTCCGAATCTTCTCAGCCCCCATTGCTCCTGAGAACAGAGATGACAAATGTATCACTAGAGACAGGAGAATACACAAATAAAATGAGGTGCACAGAAACACCTAAAACTCACTCACTGGGGAATGGGTTGGGGGTACAGTAAGTACAGGAAGAAGAGCTTGTTAACTGCATACAGTGCCCCCACACAATAACAACTCCGACACATTTGAAAAGTCAGGGTAAAAAGTCTATGGTTAATCAAGATAAATAAGAACCATGCAAATAGTTCATCCAAAAGAATATTCTTTGTACAACTTTCTATCAAGTGGTAGCACAGAGAACTTACTTTTAGAACACTGTGTATGGCTGGGACGTGGACACAGCCACACTAGCTTCACAGGTACACATTGGCTTGAACATAAACTTAATGCTGCTTTTACACCCCAAAGGCAACAATCCTGACTGTGTTTTTCATTGTGACCAAAACTGCCTTCAGATATACAATTAAAAAAAATAAGGGCTATTAGGTCCAGAGAGACAACTCCAGGAATTATTTTCTTGTACTTTTAAAATACTTAAAAGATACAGTGTGAGAGTGTTGGTCCTCTCCATACACAATACAAGAAAGTTCAGTTACTTTAGTAGTTAGGAGAGGTGAACAGCATGAAGAGACCCAAGCATTCACTCTAAAATCTCTTCAACTGGACGTGGCACCTCACAAAGAGCACACGACATGCGCTCTGTTGAAAGAAACTTGTAATGTCTGACTGTTCCTTATCTAGAAGACAGGGTACAAACTTCTACCTTATGAGTCTGACATAAGAATTATAGAAAACATCTGCAAGGAGAACAGAGTACTGCCTATTGTACACTGGATCTTTCATAAATTTTTAAGTATAACCATTTGAATAAATTAGTCTTCAGATTCTGCACATTATTCTTCTGAAAGGAGTTCTTGACCTACTGGGGTATCTGGGATAAGGATGAAGGGGAATCAGGAGGGAAGAGATGAAAGCAAGGAGGGTTCAGTTATGTGGTTCGTATTTCATAGAATTTGACTGAACTTTCTCACACTCTGAAACATATGGTTTTCTCAAAACTCTCAGTAGCAAGAGTTACAGAGGAGAGAGAGCTGGAGCAGATAAGGCTCTGTGGAGAGGCACAGCGTTGTCAGACTAGTGACTATCAGAAAAGATTAGCAGGCCCTTGAGGAAGACAGCAGGGGTTGAAAGAGAAGACAAATGTCAGGAGCCTTAGACTCGAGGGGTGAAGCCCAAGGTCGCCTTATCAGTAGCCTTGCTGACAGGCAGCCCTCGTGTTCCTACACAGAAGTTCCTGAAACCGAACCACTCAGAGGAAATTGCACAGAACCCGGAAAGCCCCAATCTCCAGCAGTGGTTGAAGAAAGATGCTTCAGGAATTTCCTGAAGCCGATAAATCGAAGGGCAGGCTCTGCCAGGCAGACACTGGCAGCCAGTCCTCCCCGAACTCCCCCGTGCTGTAAGAACGTTATCTGCCCTGAAATTTAGGCTTTCTCCCTTTTCACAGCAGTCATATTTTTTTCACAAAGTCAGTTTTTCTGATTCCATATCTTTATATAGGAAGACATGTCTTTTGCTTACCCAGAAACTCACAATCTAAATTTTTAAAGACGTTTGTTTATTCCTATGTCCAGCCAGTTGGCTTGACCCCATTGTGCTGATTTGCAGACATAACAGTGAAAACTGGGGTTGATCTCGGTGAGGTGCTAGCCTAGTACAAAATATATCAAATAATTAATTACTCTTCATGAAAATAAGAGAGACACTATAGAAGCACGTAACAATGTAGTAATCACTATTGCCTTTGGTTCTACGAGCAACAGGAAGTCACTGACTAAGGTCAAGGCCTTGCATACTTTTTGCGTTTTGAGGAATCACCAGGATCAGCAGTGATTTCTGTCCAGCTGTTTACTACCTGGAGTTTCCTTTGCACTGGCAGCCTGCCCTCTCACCCAGTAACGGTGGAATTCTCCTCCCCTAGAGCCCACAGATACTCCTGCTGCTACACCGGGAGCAGCTGCCCCAGCTATTGCACCACTCTTCTTCTTCCCAAAGGTGCTCATGGATGTGGGATGCTCAGGCAGGATGAAGGATGCTGCAGACAAGACTTAGATCTTCCATTACTAGAAAGCACCAAAACTGTCCATGCTGTTGCGCTACTTTGCATACTTTGCTTTTGTGGTAAGGTAAGTTCATTGTTTTCAGTTTTGTACTGATAATCATTGCATGGTTGGGGACCTCCATTTAGAATTCTTATTTGTGCTAATTAACTAAGTATATAAATGCATTAATAAATCAATGAAAGTAAAATATTCAAACACTTCCCCAAAGCTCACTAAATCCATTATCTCGAATGCTGAGCTCTATGGCCAGGCATGTTGGCACACACCTACGATCCAAGCACTTGGGAGGCAGAGGCAGGAGAATCAGCACAAGTTCACGGCCAGCTCGAACAACACAGCAAGTTCAAGGCAAGCTTGAATTACATTGTGAAAAACTGTCTTAAAAATTAATATTTATAAAATTAATTTAGATAATATAGAGCTTTCACTGTGAAAGAGAACAAAGGAAAAACCAAAACCAAATGAATCTAACGTCCTTCTGAAATCTGAGAATAGCTTTTGATTAAAATGAAATTCATTAGTCATGATAGATTGGAAAGAAAGATTCATTTATGTTTACATAAGCACATTAATATGCATGTGTACTATATACAAAAAAGTCAGTTTTAGATGGTAATTACATTTGTCATAGAAAAACAAAAGAGAATATTGTTGGGCTTAGAATTTGTGGAAATTTAGAGAAACCAAATGTTCCAAGACTATGATTATTCATGGGAAGCAAAGCCTCATTGTAAACAAATTTGGATGACCATGTTTTAAACTCTAAAATTAACTGGGCAAACAAAATTTTGTTCTGTTATCTAATTTCTAAATCAGCACACAAAAAGATGCCTCAAATGTCCAAGAAAGAACAATAGAAGAAAGACTACACTTTTCAAGAGCTGCTTTGTATGCTATTATATTTCCCTGAAAATAAAACCAGATCTTTCATTAATCTGTGCTCCAAACGACACAGCAGGGAATATCTTTTTTTTTTTTTTCATCTACAGCAGCCTACATTTGCTTATTATCCATATAAAAATATGTACCCATGTACAAAAATCTACATATATTCAAATACAGTTATGTCAACTTTTTCCAGAACTTCATCATAACTCTCCAATCCCTGAATTCTGGCCTGAATTTCTTAGGACTCCATTTCCCAGAGAAGCGCTGGTCCAGATCTTTCAGGTCCACCGAGAGAGCACTCCTAACATAGGCTTCTCTCATCTAAGTGGTCTGCTCATAGCGCAGTGGCAACACAAACTGTTGGTGACATTATTCCACGAATGCCCCACCCAAGGCACGGCCTCTTACAGGCTGGGCTTCACAAAGTTTCCATTAAATCAGTGTTAAATGAAGATTTACAAGGACAGGACAAATTACTGAAAAGGGCCAGCCAAATAGCTCAGCAGACTAAAGTGCCTTCAAGCAGACACTAGGGTCAGGGGTTCAATCCCCGGGCCTGCCATGCTGGCCCTGCCCCCGGGGTGCGCTGAGACCCCAATTGAGACTGGGCATGGTGGTGCGTGCCTGTAATCCCACCTCTTGGGAGGCTGTAAGCAGGCAGATCACTACGAGCCTGATCTAGTAGTGAGACCCTGAACACACTGTAGACCCTTCCCTAAAATAAAGATTTATAAGACAGGAGTAACAACAAAAATGGTAACAATGAATGATAGTCCCTATAAGAATGACAAAAAATTAAAGAAACTAAAATTGAGGAAAAGTTTCTTTACTTTACACAGGTGTATTAAGTGTGTCCATCAGACCACATGACGCACTGAACAGTAATGAATCAAATGAAACTCAGCATCTGCTCACTGGCAGGCGTTCACAGCACTCACGTGGGCTGATCGTGGGCGACGAGTCTCAAGTTCGTCTGCTCGCATGGGCACTGGTTCTCTGTCCAAAAGTGCCTGCTCAACAATCATCCTTTCTTTTATTATGTAAGTATTCAAACAAATAATTTTATTTCTATTTAATTATACATTAATATTATTTTAAAACCCATTATGTCCTCTGTGTCTTGGAATAGATGTACTGGTTGTAAAATGCTTCTGGTCAGGCTGACAGTCTCAACTGGCACTTATTTTGGAAGAAGGTCTTACACGATGCATATCCTGAAAATTATGGCAGGACTTATTTTCTGCTACATCTTATTTTCATGGAAATATGGTAGTTACATACTCAAACTTTTTATTAATTACTAATATTAATAGTGGTATCTTTTATATATACTTAATGATCACTCTCATCTTAAATTGTTTGTACTTCTATATGACTTATCTTGCTTCCTCTTTTTTCCCCTTCCCTAATTGTTCCTGCAATCCCTCTGCCCTCTTATCTACAAAAGCTTTGTTTCTATTTTTCCAAAGAATATGGAAGCACATCAGAAAGACTAGGGACAGTGCTCACTCACTTGAAAATGTCAAAAATGCCCGAAATGAAGTTCAGGGAAGAGAAAGCAGATGTGAACACAACAAAGAATAAAGATAAAAACCTAAACAAATAAAACCAACCAAAGACAAAAAAAATAATAATATGCTTCCACTGACATCCACAGTTCTGTGGTAGGGTCTGAGCCAGAGCCCACCTGTGTGCTGGGCAACCCCACCAGCCTCCAGTAGGGTTAGTGGTATGTGCCAAGCTGATCTTGGCCTCAGGTGGGTGAGCTGGGGAGGATCTTCAGCCAGTGGCCCTCCCACTCCTCGAGCTGTGTGTCTCTGATCTCTGTTCCAGTTGCTGTGGTGCCTTCAGACACAGCCCAAGACCACCCCCAGTCCCACGCACAGTTGGCTGCTTCCCATCTTTGCATGGCCTCCTCTGTTCCACTCCCACTGACAGACCTCTGCCCTCTTGTGTCCCCTATTGCATGGTGGGTGGGATGTGGTACTGTGTGCAGATTCTCTCTGTTGCTGCCTCTACAGTCCCTAACTGCTTCTGCCACACACACAGGGGCAGCCCAAGGATGGTCCATTGGCTTCAGTCTCCGCTCCAACAGGGAAGTGCTCACCCCTCACTCTGGGCTGTACACAGAGCTACCTAAATCCCATGTGTTGGGATCTCTTTCTAAAGCCACTGCTCACAGGGCAGGAAGGGTCATGCTGTTCCCTTCACCAACTTGACCCTCTGTCAAACATTACATAACTAAACAAATTATATAAGCAACTGTTATAAATGTTAAAAAATGTTAAACCTTACAACACAAGGATTGTAGATATCAACAAGAGATAAATACAAGATATACTCCCATTTACTACTCCCATTTTCCTAGAAAGTTCTCTAAATTTTGATGCAGAGAAACAAGATTAGAAATGTAGAGAGCATAGTTGGGTTCTATGATGCTAATAATTTGGTTTTGGAGCTCAAAAAATTAAAACAAGGCTGCAGACAATGTAACATAAATTTTCCTTGTGCTTTCTTAGCCAGTTACAGTGGTACCTCAGTTCACAAATTTAGTTTGTCCCATGATTCTGGAAAAGATAGCCATGTTCTCATTCACATGGGAAAGATGGCCATGGTCATGCCCACCACCTGATGCAGAAATTGCAGACAGAACCAGAATTTTGCTAAATGCTTATGTTGACAAAGAAAACTGTTCACAAACCAAAGCATTCATGAACTGAGGTTCCACTCTACTATATATTGTAAGATGAGACTCAAGAAACTCTAGCACAGATGGGCACTTGTGGGACTGGGTAAAAAGTAAAGATTTTAAAAACATCACAGTTCTGGGAGAAAGGAAATGTAACTTTTGGGGAGGTTGTTGGTAACTGAACTCAAGACTTTGCATTTGCCAGCCAGGTGTTTGTGCTACTGAGCTATAGTCCTAGTCCTAAAAAGTAAATGTAAGTCAATTCCATTCTAATGTAAGGCCAAGGGCCAGGGAGATAGCTCAGTGGAATAATTGCTTCCCTGGCAAGGGCAAGGACCTGAGTTCAATCCTGGGTGCTGGGAAAAAAAATCTAATGTAAGGCAAGCACATTTGATCTACAAACTCCAGCCCCTCCAACAGTACTTGTCTGTGGAGGAACTGTTAGATAGTTGTCTACAAGACTTCCTGTTTCCCACCACCACCCAGACCAGAAATGCTATTCTGAAGGTCTGACAGCTAGTAGACACTGGTGAAAAACTATACCCCATGGGAATGCAAGCAGTCAGGGAGCTCTCTCCCATGATCAACCCTGCTGTAAGGAGGGATTCAAACAGAACAGGTGGTCAAGGATATGGTTTTCCCATTTCTGCCATCTTTGTGTCACTTCAGAGAGACCAGAAGCTCACTAGAAAGTCCCATAGCCAGTCTGGTGGGTTTGGAAGTTGAGAAGTGACACACACTAACATCTCCCTGGCTCTGGAGTGGTCTACTTCAAGTGGTAGTGGAAGTGGCAGCCAGATGGTGGCACCAGACACCCTTACACCCAGGATGACACACAGTGATCGCTCTGTGGGAAGGACTCAGGTGAGGCAGGGAAGGCAAGGGCCCATTTCCTCAAGCTCCTCATCCACTGGGCAGCTTCTGCAAAGGGAGGTGTTGGAGAAAGGCCCAGAGCCTGGTACTGCTGCTTCTGCTAACCAGCTCAGTTTTCTATGTGCTAGACTATAGAGCAATCTATGGCCCACACAATCATCAAAATTCAGTACAATTAAATGACAACTAATGAAAGCTGCATAGAATTTTAAGATAATAAATCAGCCAGAAATTAATGACGAAATGAGAGAAGGAGCTGAACACCTTCATCCTTCATGGGAGCTGAGCAATCCTCAAGCTAGTAGATTGCCTGAACATGGAAAATAATCACCAAGCTCCCAACACATTCAGTGTAAAAGTTGAAACCTTCACCTGTTCAGGGAATTTGACTGCAATATCTGGTCAATCAGTGGCTTCACTATTTCTAACCGGTATAGCACTGGATTCTCTAAGCAGGGTAACTAGGCAAGAAGAATCTGGAATGGAAGGAAACTGAATTCAAAAAAGAGAAGTAGGCTGGGGAGTAGCTAAGAAGCATAGCGTAGGCCCGGCCTGCAGACGCCCTTGGGTTTGACTTGAGTACTATGAGAACACTCAGACTTAAAGCAAAACAGAAACAGTAAAGTTTCTGAAGATGCTTTCATATACAGAAAATCATAAAATAAAGGACAATAAATCTAAAGAAACCAATAAAGGAAATTAGCAGAGTTAGGGTACAATATAACACTAAGAAGATCGACTACATTTATAACTTCCAGTAAGTGAATAATCCAAAAGCAATTTTGAGGAAACAGGCAGACTGGATTTGGCTCTTATTTTATAATGTACTGAATATTTATTTATGTAGTTAGTTAGTTAGTTTGTTAGTTAGCTAGTGAGTACAGGGTCTACATGGCCCCACTACTCATATCAGACTCATAATGATTCCCCTGTTTCCAGCCTCCCAAGTGCTGGGATTACAGGAGTTTGCCATCATGCTCAATCTCAGTCACTGTCTCAGTGCACGCCAGGTGAGGTGAGATCAAATCCATCCCCTATGATTGCCTAACCAGGTGTTTTAATCAATTAAGTTATCTGGCCAGCCCTACTGAACTTTTATTTAGATTAATTATATTAAATATTATTATTGGTATGTTTGGATTAAAATCTTCACAGCTGTTTTCTATCCACCTATTCCTTTATTTCTCCGCTCTTCTCCTTTTGCATTGAATATTCCATAAATATGCTTTATGACTATTTGTTTCATCTTGCCTTGTTTTCCTGTTCCGTGTGACTAACGTTGGGTTGCAACATATACACACCTAGTTAATGGTGTTGTACATTATAATAATGTAATGATAAATGACAATAAGATAATGTAAAGCTACAATGTAATCATCTCAAATTGTACAATTCCAATGTATTTGTCTCATCCATTGCATCAATTTTATGCCACCTTTATTTTTCAAAAAGCAACAAATATTTTTATTAAATATTTTAAAAATATAGACTCTGGTAATACATAAATAAATTTTGATAATAATAATAATGAACTAATAGTTTAAGCCAAGAAAGCAACATTAACAGTAATTTTGAAAGGCAAAGCATTTCAAAAGCAGTAGTTCACCTTAATGGACCATTTTACTTTTACGAAAGATGATCATTAAAGACTTTGTATGTATTTTATTGGTTGTTTTCACTTCTGAGAAGCACCTGCTCACTTCAGTTGCCGTACTCGGATCGGATCTTTTACTCTGAGGGCCTAAGCTTTTGATAGTAGTTCACTATCCAAGAAACAGCTGGCAATATTTTTTCATTATGTAGGTTGTCATGTTTCATCACCTGGTGATACCTAAGTGCTTGTATTGGGGCATTGCTATGTTAGAGAAGACAACTTGAACATCTTGTACATTTTTTAATGTCCTTTTTTCTAACAGGATAAAAGGATAATTTAATGAGCAAAACTCAGAAAACTTTTTTTGGGAGGGGGTACTGGGGATCAAACCCGGTATCTTTCACTTGCCAGCAGAAAATATTTTTTACCCTGGCCAGACCACATTGAGATCTAGAGTATTTGTTCCAAGGCAGCTCTTGTCATAGACGGCAAGCTTGGACAGGTCATGTGATCACAAAATACCATGACCAATGAAATACTTTTAAATTCCAGTAAAATGCATGCTGACATTTCTCCCTTCAGTATCCCCTCTCCCTCTGAATGTCTCCCCATCCTTCCTGCCACCGTCTGAAGCAGCTCTGCCCATCCATCTTCATGAGTGTCTCTAGCTGGTCCATTCTGGATGCCTCCAGGTTCCTTTTGTGGCCTTTGTCACCTTGAGAAAGTTTCAGCGATGCCCTGAGTGAGGTGAATGAGGACACATAGGAGTGTTTTTGCTACACAAATTTTGAATCCTTTCCAGAAGCCATGAAAGGACACAAAACAGGACTTCCAGGACTGCTTCAGAAACTTGCAAGAATGATGGGATAAGTGTGTGTGAGGCTAGGGAGAGTATTTTGAGGGGAATTAATATCAGTGTTAATTTTTAAGTTAACATTCTCCATATTTTTTAATTGCACCATATAATAGGTGGGAACTAATAATAATTCTTACCTCTGGATTTCTGCAAATTATGCATCTCTGAAATTTCTTCATAGTCTGCACATTTACACTCTGCCTGAAAACCATCTCTGAGCAATCAACATGACAAATTATTGACTGATTGACACAGGCTGGTTTTAGTGCAGGGCTGGAGATTGAACTCTGGGGCTCTATCACTGAACTACAATCTATACAAGTCTTGTTTTATTTTCAGATAAAATCTACTAAATTACCCAAGATGTCCTCAAATGTGTAACTCTCCTGCCTTAGCCTCTCAAGTAACTAAGATCACGGGCCTTTTTCACTAGCTCTAGGACAATCTTTCTAAAAATGTCCCAGGGTGCAAAATCACCAGTAACCACCAGTAGTACAGAACCCTAGTGACTGTCAGGAGAGATCAAGGCAGAGCCCTGTGTCCATGAGAACTCAGATCTGCCAAAGCCAGGTGTGTGGCTCTGCATTGTTCTGTGAGCTCACACCAATTAATGTGCTCCAGTGCCCTTGTCCTCATTTTCAAGGGCAGGTCATTTGCAAGTGCCTGTCCAGGTTTTCCACTACAGAACATGCTGCTACTTCTTTCTGCTGGATGTCTTATTTCTTCGCACTCTTCTGAAGGATGGCAGCCAAACAGGGTGCACTCCAACACTGAGATACGTGCTCAGACCTGTTTAGTGTTTTGTTTTGTGGCACAGCTTTGCTGCACAACCCAGGGTGGCTTGAACTTGAGAGCCTGCTGCTTCAGCCTCCTTCAGATCCGAGGTGTGTGCCTCTCTGCCTGGCTTGGTTGTCTTTTCAGTCACTTTCCTTTTGGGCCTCTGTCTTTTATTTTTAACTTATTTATTTTTAATTATTTATTTATTTGATACAGGATTTTACTACGAAGCTTGGACTCATAGTGATCCTCTGTCTCAAGCTCCCCAGCTTTGGGATTACAGGACTGCACCACCATGCCCGGGTTCAGTGGCTGGCACCACATGCAGTACTGGGGATAGAACCTGGGTCCTTGTGCTTGCCAGGCAGGTGCTTAGCCTACTGAACTATCTCCTTAGTCCCTGTCTTTTATTTTTAAAGCAACTACAATTTCTTCCTTCTCTGACTGATTGTTGTTACATTCTTCCCCCTGGGAAACAGCTGCTAGTCCTAGTTACGTACTTAACATATCCACGCTTTGCTTGATGTTAAACCATTTTGAACTTTGCTTAGAGTACAGCATTATTAAACGACAGCCTACTGACGTCAAGTTGTTTACCCTGAGGTAGGTTTCCATTTTTTTCCCCAAACTAACACTCTTCCATAGCCCTACACAATGTTATAGGCAAGGACCTTTTGTTACACACATGGGTGTCTCATGCACACCTGCTCACAGTTTCATGGGAAGAACCTTCTTGATTGCGCACTAATCCTCCATGGAGCAGTGCTGACAAGCCACAGAGGATTTTGTCCCTAGGAACATCAGCGTTCAGTCCTAGGAGGTGCATTTTATGATTGCATGTGCTATCACAGATGATTGATGCTGCTTTAAAAGATATTTTATTATCTTTTACTTGAATACATTCATTTTATTTTATTTTAATTTTTATTTACTTACTTTTTTTGCCCAGCTCGGCTCATCCTGAGGGTGGAGCTGGCACAGCATGTGGTGCTATGGGTCAAACCATGGTCGCCTGTGCCTAAGCTTGCCTAAACAGGCACTTTAGACCGCTGAGCTATCTCACCAGCCCTCTGAATGCATTCATTTTAGATAATGGTGGAATTTGGTTTGGAAACCTGGCACATGGATTTAAGGTATCTTACTTTTTTAAAAAATTAATTTATTTATTACATTGTCTCGCTACACATCACCAGATTCTTTTTTTACGGGGGTGGGGGGTTCAGCTCAGGCCACCCTGGGGGGATGGGCTGACACGGCATGTGGTGCTGGGGATCAAACCGCGGTCCCTGAGAGGCGCTTTAGACCACTGAGCTATCTTGCCAGCCAAAAAATTATTTTTTCTTTTTCTTTTTGGCAGAACCGGAGATTGAACTCAGGCTCTTGCACTTGCCAGGGAAGCGCTTATTCTACTGAGCCATCTCCCCAGTCAAGGTATCTTGCTTTTAATTCTATTGCACCCTCTGCTCCTTTCCTTCTTATCCCTTTCTTCATCTCCAAAAGTCAACCTGGTTTCCTGTCAACTCTCCTTTATTTTCAAGTGATGCTGTTTTCTATCCAGTCATATTTAATAACAATGAATTAGAGGGAAAACATTTATATTCTATTTATGCCAAGTCCAACATTATTCACTTATTTGTGTAGGTTTGTATTTCTGTCAGGCACCATATTCTTTCTGAATGATAATTTGGATGAATACGCATACCGTGCTCTTACTGAAACAATTCCCATCAAATTTGTACTTTAAATCTGAGAAATTGTTTGTGCTTCTTTATTTTTGAAATTATTCTGCTTTTTATAAAAATCTGGTCCAGAAGAACTGGAAGACCTATAAAAAGAAAAGAAGGAAATTGAAGAAGACACATATAAAAAGGCAAATAGCCTGTGAGTTGGAATAATTAATACTGTTATATTCCAATGTGCATACTATTCAAAAACTTACATGTTGAATGCAATTACCAGCAAATGATGTTTTTCACGGAAATAAGCCTCCATAATTTTCTATGGAAACAAAAAAGTTCCCAAATCACCAATGCAATTATAGACCAGTACAACAAAACCAAAATCATCACATTACCTACCTCAAACATTACCTAATATTGAAACCTAGAAAAGCTAGTGTAATCAAAACAACATCCCACAGGCTTAACAACTGAGGCAGAGATGGAAAGAACAGAATGGAGAGCATAGCAGTGAATTCCCACCCTGACAGCCAGCAGAACTTGCATCAAAGTGCCAGGCGATGAGGAAATGACCATCTCCTCAGTAAGTGGCATCAGGACAACTTGTTATTCACATGTAGAAAAATTAAATTGGTCTCTCAGTTCACCTCATCTACAAAAGTCAACTTAATTTGGGTTAAAAACAAAATCTAAGGCTTAAAACTCAGAAACTATTAAAGTAAAATAGAAGAAAGCCTTCCTGACACCAGCGTGGACAGTGATCTGTGGGATCTGACTCCAGAGGTACACAAAAGCAGCAAAGGAAAAACAGGTATGTGGAATTGCATCAGATTGAAATAATTCTTTACAGCCAAGGAAAACAAATGAATAAAGATGCAATGTATGCTTTGGCAGAAAATGTTTGCAAACTCTATGTTTAGGAGAATTTAATATCTAAATATGCATAAGGAACTGAAATGACTTATTAGTAAGAAAATAACCCAACAAAGAAGTGTTAAGGGCTGAACAATAACAGGCAAAAAAGGTTTAGGGGAAGAGGGGAAAAAGGAAGGAAGAAAGGGAGGCAGGGAAATGAGAAAGGAGATCCAACGAAGTGTTAGGCCCCAGAAAATAAAGCATTCCTTGATCTACATAGCTTTTGAGAGGAGGTGAGCCTCATTCCTGCTGAGGCTCACAGCTTTGTAAGGCATGAGGTTTCTCTACCTGTTATTGAAGTGTTCTTGTAAGTTGTTTAGATGTTGGTATTTGGACTTGTGTTCTAGAACTTCTTAGGACTACATTTGTGGGGTGT
>PVKA01000800.1:95113-174931 GCA_004027165.1 Ctenomys sociabilis | reverse complement strand
CGGCAGGCGGCAGGGGGTCCTCGCCTTCCTGGCGGCAGCGCCCTCTCTGCGCTCCGCCGGGACCGGCGCCGGCGCCTGCTGGTTTAGGTCCGCTAGGATCCGGGCCACCACGAAGAGCGAGGCGCTGTCCTTGCCTTCGCGCCGCTCTTCCGCGCGGGGCAACGCGGGGGCGGCGGCGGCGGCCGCGCCCTCGGACCGGGACTCCTGCCCCTCCCGCGGTCCGTGCACGACTGCGCGGCTGGACATGGACACGAGGCACTCGGCGGCGAAGTGGTCCACATAGGCGGCGGCTGCCATGCTGCGGGCTCGGCGGGCGGCGACGGTGCTGGGTGCTGGAGTCGTCAGCGGCGCATCCGCACCCACGGCCTCGGGAGAGCGGGGGGGCGGGGGCGCGGCGCGCCCTCCTCGGCGGGGCTGGGTTGGGCCGGGCGCGCAGCCGCCTGTGCCGTCACCCGCGCGGCTCCGCGTCTGCGAGGCGCCCTCCTGGCTAGGCACCGGAGAACGAACGCATATGGGGCGCGGGCGAGTGGGGTTCCCGCGTGGCGTCAGGGACGGCCGGCTCTAAGGATGTCGAGTGGCGACGTGAGGGACTACCGCGTCAAGTCGCGGCCGCAGCTCCGCCGCGCATTGTGGCAGGCGGGACAGCCGCCGTGCGCGCCGCGGCTCGGTGTGGGCGGCCCGGCCCCGGGGGTGGGCGGGGCCGGGGCCACATCTGGACCCGACGTCAGCCCCCAGCCACATCCTGGCGGCGCAGGTTACAGGCGGCGGCGGCGGCCACAGGGAGCCGCGCGCGCGGAGGGGGCGGGGAGCCTCGAGCGCGCACCGGCGAAACGGAGTGGTCGCGCGCTCTCGCCTGAGGAGTGGGCGTGGCTACGGGCAGGGGTGGCCCCCATTGGTGTGCGAGAACCTGGCAGGCCAATACGGGCCTCGGGAGGGCAAACCCGGCCGCGGGGCCTGCGCGCGCTAGTGGGCGTGTCTCACTGCCGGCGGGAGAGGGGCGGAAGCTGGAGCGGGCCGCGAGGCGCGCTGACGCACGACGTCCGGGGAGGCGGGCCGGCGTACAGCCGCCAGGGGCCGCCGCCCGCACCCCGCCCTGGAGCCCCGCGGGGCTTTTCCCTGAGTTGCTTTTGTGCGGCGGTAGCCTGTGCTCCGCGGTGTGTTGCGCGCTCTGGAGGGCGCCCTTTTGTCCTCCAGCACCAGCGGCGAGGGGCGCGCCTGCTCGGCTCACGCTGACCGCGCCTCTCCCGGGGCAGGACGCAAGCACACTGCCGGCCCTGCGGGGCCGAGCGCGGACCCCGCCGCTCTCCGTCTCCACGCTTGCTGGGCTCTGGGCGTCGGCTCGCCCTGGCGGGAGCGGGTCACCCTCAAAACGGGCCGCTTCCGCGAGAGAGACCGGGCTTCCCGGAGCACGTTGCCCTCGAGTCCCGGTCGCCGCGGCGGGGCTGGAGACCCGCCTGGCAGCCCCGCGCTTGCAAGAGTGAACTACGTGCCGGGGCGGCGGGCGCCGCTGCTCAGGGAACGCCGGGCCCCTTCCTCTCCGCCCTGCCCAGGCCGGCTGCCAACTTCTTCAGGCTGCCCCTCTCCCTCCGCGGTCGGGGAGGCTTCAAACGCCACCAGCTGCGAGGACCCCGCCCATCACTCCCCACCCACCCACTGTCTGGGCCTCGGGGAGGAAATGCTCGGCGGCGCCCCGCCCGCGGCCTCCCCGCCCGGCCCGGCCGGGCCACTTGCCCTTGACTCTCACCGCTCCCCTAGCCTAAACCTCCTTTCTCCATCCAGCCCAAGGCGACCAGCACTGGAGCAGGTGCCTAACTTACTACCGCCTGCAGTGGAGCTGGACACGCCCTTTATAACATGACCTTTACGGAACCTCTGGCCGCCCATGACCCGGCGACAGAGACCAGAGTCAAGGTGCCTACCAGTTTGGGGACGATAGAGTTAGCCAGTGCTCTGAATCCCAAGAAAGATAGCCATCCAGGCGTTAGACGGGAGAAGAGACTAAGGCCCACGTGTTTCTTGTAAACAGAATTAAGTTCTCCGTTAATTTGGCGACTAGGTAGGAAAGACTTCAATTTCCAGGTAACGGAGGGAAACCGCCATTAGGGGTTGCGTGTTACCGCCAGTCGTCAGCCTGGTGGCGTTGAGCACCCTGGATGTCCACTACCTTTCTCCCTGCTGGTTGCGCTACTGCGGGGGCGGGGTTGGGGAGAGCCGTTCCAAGCTTGCTGACCCTGTTCACTTACCTGTAGCAGTCTAGCAGAAAGTCATCATTTGTCTCTGATAGTGTTGATGACATCTAAGAGACTTGTGTGCTGACCAAGTAGTGACTGAGACTATCCTGCCGCCCCTACCACAGGTTACACTAGTCACTTCGTTGGGAAGGCCATAGGCCCATTTACCAACCACGCATCCCTGCCCTGCTCTCCAGCTAGCAGAATTCTGCGCATGCTTACAGGTGCTATCTTTCCTTTTTTGTTTGTTTGTTTTTGTTTTGTTTTGTTTTGTTTGAGACAGGGTCTCACTGTGCAGTTCAGGCTGGCCTTAAGCTCACTTTGTAGCTCAAGCTGGTCTCGAACTCACAACAATCCTCCTGCCTTAGCCCCCCGAGTGCTGGGATTACAGGCATGCGCCACCATGCCCGGCACTATCTCCAGGACTACCGCTTCTTCACAGTGGTGGAGAAGTGTATATATTAATGGCTATTGGACTAAAGCTGTCTTACATGAGAGGTGGGAGTAATGACCTGGGTTAAAAAACTTCTGACATCCCAGTCTGTGGATTCCCCATGAGTGTGACCCTTTTCGAGTGTTCTGTCTATCCCTAGTGGCTTTCTAAGTGCTAAACAACCCTCTGGCCTGTTTCTCAATAATCTCTCACCAAGCATTTGATGATTGTTGGAGCCTCAGGTCTAGTCTCCTTCATCCCAAACCCATGTGGAAAATAGGTTGAAGATCAGTACTGTTCTGTTCCCTGAGTACATCTCACCAAAACCATGAGTCCATGTTTATCTTGCTTTTTAGGATTTTGAAAGAGACCACTTACATGTATTTATGAGGCTGAGGAGGCCTCTTAAAAGTTTCAGATGGGAAAAACAGAATCAAGACGAGCAGAGCAGGGCCGTTCAGATGAAAAGTGGTCTGAGATACTCTAGGCAGTGAAGAGACCAGGTAGTAAGGAGGGGTTACTAGCTGAAGATGGTAGACGGATGGTGTGTTAATGCTTTTCTGGAGTCGCTGAGAAAATGAAGCACAAATCTACAAGGGCAAGAAAAGCAGGAGAAAAAGTAACAGTAACACAGCTAAAATGCATAGCAGACTTGAGAAAATAAAACACACAGATGATATCCAGGAAAGGAGATTCATGAATGGATCTCAGTAGATCCCTCCAGATGTCAGTGTGAAGGTGGAAAGGATGTTCATGGTAACTTAGATGCCCTGATCCCCACCCCAGTCTCACATAGCCAGATAAGTGCCCCTTCCCCATCCTGACAAAATACTATTTTCTGCAGAAGATAAAAGGAAAGGCCTTGGGCCAGGGGACACTTGTACCACGTACCCAGAAATACCCTGTGAGTCAGGAGGACTTAGTACAGGTGCGGCTATTGGATGCTGGGAGTCCCAAGCCCTATTCTTGATGCAGGGAGCCAAGAGACCAGGAGAGACTCTGAAGGGACTAAGCCAGCCCGGGAGAAATCACCTAAGTGTTCTGATTTCTGCAGCTGCCCTGTGAAGACAGCTTACTAGGGAAGGCCCCAGCGAAGGCTACCATTTGTACACAACACTTCAAACCAGTCCTTCCCAGCAAACGCAAGCAGGCACCACAGCTGAGCTCCCATCTCAGAAGAGCCCATGTCATGGGATGCAAAGCCACAGCAGAGTTGTTTCTAAAAGAACTTAGAGAAAATAAAACAAGCAAGAAGAAGTAAAGCATCAACAGAATTACCAATAACACTGCTAGGGAAATTTGAAAAAAAAAAAAGAAGTCACAACTCACAAAGGGAGAACATATATAAAGAAATATGAAATAAAATATAAACAAGCCTCGCTAGTGCAAGGTTTATCTTATACAAGAAACCCAGGACCAAGGAGATGGCTCAGAGGAATAAGTACTTCCCTGGCAAGTGCAAGGGCCTGAGTTCAACCCCCGGTTCTGGCCAAAAAAAAGTAACCCAAAGTAGGAATAAAGAGCCAAATGAAAGAAACAGACCTTTTGCAAATGAAAAAAAGATCGGGAGAGAGAGATCGAGGAGGGGAAGCAGAAGTAAAACTCATTAAGCTGTGTCATGTCCATGTCCCGACTCCCCATGAGGAACGGAACCAAGCGCTGTAAATGTGCTAATATAAAATTTTAAAAAGAAACATTCAAGGCCCAAAAAGTATTCATGAGGATTTAAAAGAAGGCAGCAATTCCCTGGCAAGCACAGGGGCCCGAGTTCAATCCCCGGTTCTGCCAAAAAATAAATAAAAATAAAAGAAGGCAGCAAAACCTTTGGTAGAATGATTAGGGAAGTCAAGGAAACCTCTATAAAAATAGAAACAAAACCATGACAACAAATGGAAATAGGAAAAAAATAAATAAATAAAGAGAGCATCCAGAAAATGTATTGATCAAGTGATAGGAAGCCCATAGACTAGTCAGAGAAAATTGCCAGTAATTCAAATTGATTTCTTGACCAAAGAACATGTTCACAGGGGTCAAAGAGAGTCCACAAGATGTTTCACCACTGAGTTTCAGAATATCAAGGACAAAAATGTCCTGACCTTAGAAGCAGGTCACACCCCAACAAGAATCAACATGGCTAGGGGCTTCTCCACAGCAGCAGGTAGAAGTTACAGGGCAAGGAAACTAACAACTGAAAAACCAAGGGAAAGGAAATTCTTTTCCACCCTTCACCCAAACTGTAAATCCCATTTCACAGCAAGGCAGTATCCTGCCAGGCTGTTTTGTCATTATGCAAGTGAGCATTACCACATGAGCTCAGGAACATTTACACAGTGTGGGTCAGCCAGTCCATGTGGGCTCTTGAGTGATGAAGAGACACAAGCTGCTGCCTTTTTCCTGAACCTACTATTTACTGTGGGTGGACAAGTGTCCCCACAGTGTCCCCTGCCTGGGGCACTCTGCCTCTTACAGAGGCAGGGACTTGCAAAAGGTCTTAGGTCTGTAATGGGTCAACTCACATTTTAGACTATAAACATAAATCTTGTGTTTTCTGTTGTATAAGAATGTATGCTCACCACAGTTCTAAGTTGTTTAGTAACTAGTGGATGTTTGTTGTTGTTTGCTAAGATAAAATTCTTTCCTCATTAATTCCTGTAAACAAAATTAGTTACAGAGATGACTTCAAAAGGAAATTAAATGGACTTTAACTTCTTGCAACCTCGGGTTATGCAAGGCTGCATGCAGTCCTCAGGTGCAAGATAACCAGAAACTAAAAGCCCCAGGAAATTTAGTTTGAGTAGTGGTTACAACAACCCTGAAAACATTATCTTGTTTCAGACAATGAATTTGTTTACCAAACTGAATGTGATTCCTTGTTGTTGTTTTTTGTTTGTTTGTTTGTTTGTTTCATGTTTTAAAAGTCCCCATTTCCTGGGCTAGCCTCTCTCCTGGGTGAGAGCTGACTAGGGGCCCTGAGCTCAGTAATAAATGGCTCCTTTAAATTCCAATCAGCTTCTGATCTGGTTCCTATTCTGAGTGACCCCATAACAAAGTCAGGAGGGAGTGCTGTGAGTGGATGTGAGGCCTTGGAGTAGCCTTGAACTCACCTTGTAGCCGAGGCTGGGCTCAGACTTACAACAGTCCTCCTGTCTCAGCCTCCTGGGCTGAGTTCACGGGATGTGAGGACTCTTCCTTTCTGCTTCCAGCCACCATGAGAAGTGAGTGGCCTCTCCAGCCTCCTGTCTCCTGCTGTGCTTGCTGCCACAAGCTGGCAGCAACAGGACCACTCAGTCCTAGTGTGAAATTCTGAAACTATGAGCCAAAATAAAGCTGTCTTCTTTATGATTATTTCAGGTATTTTGTTACAGTGCCAAAGCTAACATACTTTTAGAGTGAATTTTGATCAGTAGGCGTGTATGTTGAAATAATGGTTAAAAAGCATAGTACATGCATCAACCAATAATATGGTCATTTATTACCCCTGTCAAGTGGTGCATGCTGAGCATAATTGTACAGCTACACATTGTTTACACAAACATGTAGGTAGTGCAGTGTGCTTTGCATTGTGTGTGTGTGTGTGTGTGTGTGTGTGTGTGTGTGTGTGATAGAAGAGCTACCACCTCACAGGTGATAGTTTTTCAGCTCCATTATAATCTTCTGGGATTATCACTGTATAAGTAGTCTGTGGCTGAAACATCATTATGTACTGTGACAGTATTTTTAGATGCGGAAGAGCTCAGATTTCTCTCCCATACATTCCTTCTTGTGGTTGGAAGGCACCAGAAATTATGCTTCACCAAAATGAAGAAATAAAATGAGAGGGGGTTGATCAGGAAGCAGGTGGGAGAGAAGAAGCCCCAGGTGGGAGCTGTGGGCCAGGTGTAGAGGGCAGCAGCCCAGGCTGAGGCAGATCAGCCATGAGCACACTTCTTCAGGAGGTTAAAGGGCTAGAGGTCCTGGGACAGGCTTCTCTCTGGCCATGCTGCGTGACCATGGTCAGGTGCCTGTGCCCCCCACCCCCAATCGGTGGCCCAGCCTCTGTATAGAATATACCGGTTACTGTGACAGAACAGGAAAGCCTGCACTGGCTTACTCCTCTCCACACAGGAAGCACACAACGCCCCACCCAGGCTTGGCCTGGCCTACTATCATGGGCCCTTTTCATCTGCTCTTAGAGACCAGGCCTAGGGTAGCAGGAATGCAAGGCACGGTGTAGAGCCGGACTCTGTGGGAGGCCCTCTGGCTTCCTCATGAGGCACTTGTGGTTCCTCTTGGCCTGGAGACCTGTGACCTACAGGGAAGCTGTCTGCTCCCCACCCCTCCACCCTCACTATACCCTGGGTGTGGTTTATCCCCCAGGGTCCTGCACCCAGACCTGGGCCCCTGCATGGTGGTATGAAGAGGTGGTGGGCCATGAAGAGGTAGGGCCTAGGGGAACATGGTTGGATACTGGAACAGTGACCTTAAAGAGATTAATGGGGGAGCCAGGCATAGGGCCCGTGCCTGCAATCCCAGCACAAAGAAGACTGAGGCAGGAGGACCACCGTGAGTCTGAGGCCAGCCTGGCTACAAAATGAGTTCAATATTAGCCTGCACCTCACAGTGAGACTCTGTCTCAAATAAAAAAGAAGATTCATGCTGATCCCTTGGGGTAAATTTGCTCCCATGAGAGTAGACTGTTTTCATAAAGAACAAATTTGACTGAAGTCACTCTGGCTTTCCATCTTAGTGTGGGATCCCACACACCCACATGCCCCTACCCAGGTGCTGTCAGCTGTTCTGTGACAGAACTGAGGGGTCCTCACTGGAATCCGAACTGATGGAACTGTCAATCATGAACTTTCAAGAGTGTGAGCTAAACAAGCTTTTCTTTCTTTCTTTCTTTTCTTTTCTTTCTTTCTTTCTTTCTTTCTTTTTTTCTTTCTTTCTTTTTCTATCTTTTTATTTTAAAGATAAAAAACTGATACAGAATTTTAAAACAAGATGATAGGAAATTAACCATATTATTATCTTCAAAGTAGTTGTTCAGATTACCAGCTGGCCTCAAACTGATGGCGATCCTCCTGCCTCAGCCTTCTGAGTACCCGGAGTATAGGCATACACCACTTCACCCAACACTACCCCTTCTTTTTCCTTTCATTTATTTTCCTTCCTCCTTTCCATCTATACTGGGGATCAAACACCCTGAGCTACATCCCCAGTCCTTTTTTAAAGTTCTGCTGTTTGAAACAGGAAATTGCTTAGTTACTATACTTCCCCAGGGTATGCCCAAATTTATGATCTTCCTGCCTCAGTCTGATACCCAGATCGACCATACAGACACTCTCTTGAACACTGAGGTTCACGCTGCCAGAGGGAAATAGACCTGGACAGTCTTGAATTGGCAACTAAATGCTCAGTCCAGAAGTAACTCCCATCCCTTCTGGCCATAACTCGTCATGTGGTCCATCTGCTGTAGCCTATATGTGCTCTCCCAGATTCACTTGTTGAAACCTTCTTGGCCAATGTTATGATATTCAGAGGTAGGATCATGGGGCAGTAGGTAGGTCATGAGGATGAAGCTTTTATGAAGGGAATTGGTGTCCTTAAAAACAGCCTCCAGAGAACTTTTCCCCTCCTGCCACATGAAGCTACAGCGAGAAGACAGTCAGCTGTGACCTGAAGAACCAGACCTCCACAGACACCCGGTCTGCCAGTGTCCTTGTCTTGGACTTCCCAGCCTGCAGAGCTAGACGAAAAATTGTTGTTTGCCAGTCCCTTGGTCTTGGGTAATTTGTAATAGCACCTCAAACAGAAGCACCTCCCGACTCTCCATGGAACCAGGAGTAGCCCCGAGATGTCCTCAGAAGGCAAAGGGCCAACCTCTTCAAAGAAGTGTCAAGGGCTTTCTACAATATGTGGCCTGACGCAAGAAGAATGAGAAGGCTGGCAGATTGGGGGCTGAAAAAAAATAAGTGGAAAACAAAGTGAACAGAAAAGAGAAGGGCAGGGCGGGGGGAGATAGCTCAGTGGAATAAGTGCTTCCCTGGCAAGCGCAAAGGCCTGAGTTCAATCCCTGGTTCCGCCAAAAAAAAAGACAAGGGCTCCAAAGGAAACAAAATGAAAGCCCCTCTCAGTTCACTGGCTCAGTTTCAGATAGTATTGTGTTCAAAGTTGTGATAGTAATCACTGAACACTTTTTTACACCACATTTTTACACCAGGCTCCTGAGGAATGCAGCACTGTGGCAGGACATATGGGCAAGAGAGATGGGTGGGAAGGGGCCCAACTCCTCCTCTGCATAACAAGAAGTCAGCACCCCAATGAAAGAACAAAGTAGGAGTGGTGTAGTGGGCAGAATTGTGAAGTAACACCAACACTGTATTGCTGGTCTATACATGCCTTTTCCCAGTTAAACAATAATCCAGGTGTTGTTATGCAGGGATTTTGTAGTATAATTAAGGTCCCTCATCTGTTGACATTACAAAGGGGAGGTCATCTGAGAGGATCTGAGCTGATCTGGGTGCAGAGGTTCGAAGCAAAAAGGTCAGCTCCTGGGAGGCATGAGAGGCACCTGAGGCGAGGACCACTCTTTGCTGCTGGCTTTGATGATGAGGGGGACCATTGTGCATAGTGAGGATCCTGGGCAGCCTTTGGTTGCTGAGGTCCTCCCTGGCTGACAGTCAGCTGGAAAGGGGACCTCAGCTCTGTGGCCACAAATGACAGATTACCACTGCAGCCACCTGAGATTGGACCAAGACCCCAAACCAGAGGGGAACACAACCTGGAGGCTGCAGCTTGGTTGTAGTTGTGTGGCACCTTGAGAACAGAAAAGAGAAATCACACAGGACTTCTAACCTACACACCATGAACTAAGAAATGCAATGATCTTAAACCCATAAGGTTGTGTTCATTTATTATACTGCATTGAAAAATGAACACCAGCCGGGCGTGGTGGCGCAGGCCTGTAATCCCAGCACTCGGGAGGCTGAGGCAGGAGGATTGTTGTGAGTTCGAGACCAGCCTGAGCTACAAAGTGAGCTTAAGGCCAGCCTGAACTGCATAGTGAGACCCTGTCTCAAAAAGACCAAAAAAAAAAGAAAGAAAAATGAACACCAATGCTGCAGGAATCATGGCAGTACTTTGGGGAGAGGCAAAAGCCATATGCATGCCCAGGTGGTCCCCAGTGTCCACTGGCTCCACATCTGTGTATTTGACTAGCAAGAGAGCTAAACTATTTGGAAAAAGTGACATTTGAGCCAAGTATGTACAGTTTGCTTTTCCTTGTCATTCTCCAAATAATACAGTAAGCAATTATATACATAGCATTTACATTCTACTGAGTATTCTAAGTTATTTAGACGTGACTTCAAGTGTGCACCACCCTCTCCCACACTGGGACTTTCAAGAGGGGGTCTCTAAGTAGGTCAGCTTCCATCACTACCTCACACACTTGGGGGGACCACTGAGAGTGAGGAGAGGTCTCCCTCAGGCTCCCAGTTGGTTGTGGTCCCTGAGAGGTAGCCCATTGCTTTGTATCTATGAGGAGGTGGTATGCCATAGTGCGAGTGTGTGGTGGAGCAGATCTGCCCACTTCATGGCCTGCAAGCAAAAGAGAATAGGAGAGGGCTGGGGTTCCACCCCCCAATGACATAAAAGTCTCCCACTAGGCCCCGCCTTGTAAATGTTTTACCCTCTCTCAATCCCACCACCAGGTACAAAACTTTTAACATGCTGGCTTTTGAAGAATATCTAAAGTACATGCAAAATAATGTTATGGTTTATCTCTAGGTTTTCCCCCAAAGCCTCATGCAGTCATGGGCGGACTTCTAGAGTTTCAGATTAAGTCATGATCCACTGGAATTATGGGAGATCCAAGGCTAAGGATTATGGGTCTTAGTACTGCTGGGATTATGGGTGTGAGTGCTACACCCAGCCTGAGGCGAATAGCCTGAGTGTAACGTAAGTGAGACAGAGACAGACTTCCTCCTGTTGTCATTGCTGCTGCTACTCCATTTTGCCCTTTTGCTCCTTGCCCCTGCCATGAAAGGTTGCCCTCTGCTGTGTGCTGCTCTGCCTCAGAGCCAGCTGAGTATGGACTGAAGTCTCCAGTAACTGTGAGCTAAATAAACCTTTCCTTCCTTCACTTTGGGTGTCAGGTATTTGTCCCAGAAATGAGAGAAGAGTAACTAGGACAAATAAAAGGCAAACTATGAAGTCTCCATGCTGTGCCTTGTCCCTTTCTGCCGACTGGATGTTTCTGACAAGAGCACTCTAGAGGCTGATGGAGCCCCCAGGCAGGAGGAGTCTAGGCTCAGGGATCTAGCCAACAGCACTCACTGTGTGGGGGCCACAGCCCAGTTTGGCACCTGTCACTGAGAGCACCCCTGAGAGACAGGATCACAGTTTCATCCTGAACTGTCATTTCCAGGGCTCCTTCCTGGTGGCAGCCAGCTGTAGCTGGTTCTTCATGTTGTCATCCCTTCTTCCCAAGAACACCTGCTGAACATGGTCCTGTGCCTGCTCACAGTGGAAGTGCTGCGTCTACCCAAGATGTCACAGGCACTGTCCTCATCCACTTGGTGTCACTCATTGCCCCGTCTCTTTGTTGCCTCAGTTGCTAGCAATGTCACCAAAGAACTCTTCCATCCAAAGAAGACTCTGACCCCAAGGGTTCAATGCCCTGCTACCCGACCATGATGGAAATAGACTGTTGGTTGAGGAACATCGTGTTGAAGTCCTCATCTCGGTCATCAGTGACTTGACAGGTGACGAGAAGAACAAACCATGCTCTGTTATATGACATGAGGGTGGGATAGGGAACCTTTTTCCTGACCTGTCTCCCAGTGGTCCAGAGTACAAAATAATTCATCAAGTCCTAAGTGATGAAAGTCCTAAGTGACTTCACATCTGGTGCACGTTTACACTGGAAAGGTGAAGCCCAGAAATGTTTCTGAAAACCAGCCATCAAGCCTGGAGAGATATTTACAGTGTCTGCTACAAATGCATGGAAGGCGCGTGTTCAGATGGCGAACGGCTCCTGTGCGGGCTTGCCAGAGCAGATGGCTCTCCCAGCATGATGACTGGCATGGGGTCCCCCGCCCTCCTCCACAGTGACCCGGGAGGGGCTCTGGTCTCTGTGACAGTTGTTTCTTCTCATGTGCGTCCCTGTCCCTCACACACCTAGGTCACTAGCCGTTCAGGATGTATGATCCTCTCTCTCAGGGGTGTTCTCAGGTTCAAATGCTATGTTTTGTCCTTTGTCTCAGGTTTCTTGCCAAGCCCAAGGTCAACAGCAAGAAGCCCCTGCTCAGCCGAGTGCCCTGACACACATTCAACAGAGACTTGGCAAGGAAAGCATGGCTCCCTCCCATTTTACAGGTTAGAACACTGAGTCTACATCGGGCCTAGAGACTTTCCCAAAGCCCCATGGAGAAGTATGCTAAGCTAAAATTCTCAGCTTCTGATCAGCTTGCCTTGCAGTGAGGTCCCTACCCACAGCCTACAGGAAGCCAAGTACTTAATGTAGGAATTTATCAAGTCAATTAACTTTGGCCTCTTGAGGGAACCCTGTCTAATGAGCACCCCCACTAATGGAATTAGGATTTACCAAGAACAACATTGGCTATGACTCCCTTTAATTCTTGGCTGCTTGCGCCTGGAGCTGAAGGGTGATGGGGCTGATCGGATATGAGCCAAACATTTTGTTTTTGTTGGAGCTGAAGTGAGTACCAGGCCGCCTTTTTAGGTGTGATGAAACCCCTGAAAGGGAAGGCGAGGAGCCTCAAGGTCAGGGTGAGCCCCTACGAGTGGGCACCGTGGTCTACTGGTGAACCAAAGCCCCAGCCCTACAAATCTTCCTCCAGCTACTTTTTACGGGCCTTGGGCTTCCAATATGGGGTGAGGTACCGAAGGAGTCAGTGGTCATTAGACCCAATTTCATAGTTAAACAAGTTGGTTTAAAGTATTTTCAAAACATGAATTGGTTCTTTCTAGCCAAGCCACTCTGAACTGGAGCTATTTGTTCTGAGGTATGAAACTTCTTTCAGGGGCTGGGGAGATGGCTCAGTGGAATAAGCACTTCCTTGGCAAGTGCAAGGGTCTGAGTTCAATCCCTGTTCTGCCAAAAAAAAGAAAGAAAGAATATTCTTTCATATGTAAATCAGAGAGCCCACAAGCAGGGCTATTGATATTTCAGGAGGAAAAAAAAAAAAATGAAGAAATGTTTACCCCCAAAGGAAAGGGAAAGGAGAAGTTGAAAATGAATCAGATTTAATCACATTTCAGGTAACTCGAGAGCAGCCCAGAGGCTACCCTCCCTGACCCGGTGTCATTTCCTCGAAGTCCAGAAGGAATTCCTCCTGGGAAGCTTCTTCACGTGGTCTGTACTGGGTCTCTGCGGGATGAACAGAGCAAGGCCTCCCCCAGCCCTCCAGAAGTCCCAGGCTATCTCCCAAACATGGCACAGCAATGACAAACCACCCTGCCAGGCCGTTTTTAGCTTCCTGGTCCACAAAACAGTGGTTGATGTTTCAGGCCATTTGGATTGGGCTGGTTTGTCATGTGGTGCCACGGTCTGAAAGTGAGCTCAAACTGTACATGTTGGAAATTTGGTACCCAATGTGGCGGAGATGTGAGCATTTAGGAAGAAACTTTTCTATTCCTGAGGTAGAGGTTTCACTGGGTCCAACCACGCCTGGACTCGGGATCCAGGGGCTACTGTCTTTGCTATAAAGGCAGCTGGCTATGTCTGCCACATGCTGCCCTCCTCCATGTCAGGAGGCAGCAAGAAAACCCATACCACATCTCAGACACCCAGCCTCAACCAGCGTGAAACAAACCTCCATTTTTATTTTTGTATTATTTATTTACTTAGTCTTTTTGTCTATTTTTAAGACAGGGTCTCGCTGTGCAGTTCAGAATGGCCTTGAGCTCACTTTGTATCCCAGGCTGATCTTGAACTCAAAGCTATCCTCCTGCCTCAGCCTTCCAAGTGCTGGAATTGCAGGCGCCAATGTGCCTGGCGATAAACCTCTATTTTTATTTTATTTTATTTATTTTTTTTTTTTTTTGCGGAACCGAGGATTGAACTCAGGCCCTTGTACTTGCCAGGGAAGCACTTATTCCACTGAGCCATCTCCCTGGCAAACCTCTATTTTTAAAATAAAGTCTGTAGTCAGGTGTAGTGGTAAAAGCCTGTAATCCCAGCACTTGGGAGGCTGAGGCAGGAGGATCACTGTGGTTCAAGACCAGCTTGAACTATATAGTGTCTCAAAAGAAAAAAAAAAAAAACAGACAGATAGACAGACAGACAGACAGATAGATAGATAATCTAGTTCATGATTATAACAACAGAAAACAGGCTAAGACAGCAGTAATAGCTGGAACAGGCAAGCTCTATGAATCAAGAAAACTACTAATAGAGCATTCAGTTAAAGGAAAGTCCTTTCCACCCCCAGGGCCCAGCAGCCATGGAAGTCTTTAGGCTGGTACTTGAACATGGGTAAATGGAGGCATTTTAAGGTGACCTGACCAATTGTGGGTCTGCCCTGGGGACTAACCGCGAGTTCCCTGGTGGGGCACCAGGTGACAAGCTGTCTGCCTCTCACCCCTGAAGTGGAGGTTGACCCTGATATAGGGGAAATAAACATAACTTTCAACCTGCTGGATATCAGCTACACTGTTTTTGTTCCTCAAAATTGAAGAACGAATTCTAAGGAACAACAGAGATTAAAAGTAGGAAAATTAAGGGCTGGCCAAATAGCTCAACTGATTAAAGCACCCGGCCCTCTGAGACTGGGCATGGTGGTACACGCCTGTAATCCCAGCTCTTGGGAGGCTGTAAACATGTGGATCACTATGCGTCTGATCTAGTAATGAGACCCTGAACACCCTGTAGACCCTGCCCTAAGAGAGAGAGAGAGAGAGAGAGAGAGAGAGAGAGAGAGGAAAAACTGCCACCCCAGAACTCAAGCCAGTTCTATTTTCTTTTCTTTGCTCTCTCCTCTCCTCTCCTCTCCTCTCCTCTCCTCTCCTCTTTTCTTCTTCTCTTTTCTGTTTGTTGCTTTGTTTGTCTTTTTGAAACAAGGCCTACTCTGCAGCTCAGGCTGGGCTTGAGCTCACTTTGTAGCCCCTAAGCTCACTTTGTAGCCCTTGCTGGTCTTAAACTTGCAACACTCCTCCTGCCACAGCTTTTTGAGTGCTGGGATTAGAGGTGTGTGCCACCACACCCAGCCATCCAGCACTTATTTTGAAGGGTAGTTTAAATTACTTATTTCAGCTCTAGAGACCCTTGGACCAGCTGGAGATAAAACCACCACACCTGCTCAGTATTTCTGATTTCTTTCTCCTTACAGTCTTACCCTAGGATGCAGGATGCTTGGCTGAAAGGCCCCCTGTCTCACCCTCCCCGGAAGAGATAAGGGGCTAGTGAGGTATAAACAGAAGTCATTGGTGAGGATTGCCAGAAGCATTTTGAGAGTGGAAAGAGACAGCTGGCACACGTTCTCTATTTCTTCTTCTCACACACTGTCCAGGTGCAAGCGTGATCACCAGTGTTCCAGCAACCATTTGATGAGTATGAGGCAGCTCCAAGACTGGACAGTCTATGCCAAAGCTGAAAGAGGTACCTGGACACAGCCCGAGTCCCTGACAACATCACAGAGAGAGCTTGTCGTAATTTCTGTGCACTAGCTAACACAAAACTTTTCTTCAAGGGCCAGCGGTATAGCTCAGCGGACTTGCTTAGGTAAGCGCAGGGATAGGGTTCATTCCTGGTTCCCTAAACAGTGCCGGCCCCGCCTTCCGGTGTGCTGAGCCGGCAACGCAATCCGGGCGTGGTGGCGCGCGCCTGTAATCCCAGCACGTGGGAGGCAAAAAGCCGGAAGATCACTATGAATGTGGGTTGCATGCATAGTGAGACCCTGTACCAAAAAAAAAAAAAAACTTTTCTTCATAATTTCTTTTTTCTTCAATCAGATTTTATGGGTACATTTTAGATGGTCATAATCACAGTCATCACAGAGAATTTATACTTGTACATGGTATATCTTTATTCTTTCTTTTTCCATTTCTCTACTTTCCCTTCCACTTCTCCTCCCCTCTTATAAAAGGCACTTACAAAAGCCTTGTTGACCTTTCTCACTTTTAGCTTCTTTCTTCTCCCTTCCCCATCCTTAGCTCCCCTCCCCCACTGAACCTTTCATTTTGGGGTCCTCATTTACACTTTCTGTTTCTCTCTCCAGAGGAGTGTGTGGCACTCACATATATGAGCATAGAACTTTCAAAGTAGAGAGCTAGCAACTGGTAATGATAAGCTGTGTTCACCATCAAGCTAACACAGGTCCTGATGAACTCTTCATAGTTCTGTCCTCAAACCTGGCTTGCATAGAACTCATTCTGCCCAGTTCTGCCAAAGAAAAAAAAAAACAAAAAAACACAAAAACCTCATTAACCTCATTTTGGTGTTTCTAGGTCCCCTTCCTACTTCATAACCCCTAAAATTACACACACACACACACACACACACACACACACACATATGTAATTATATATGTAATTGGGGAAGGAAATTGATTGACCTGGATAGCCCAAGGCAGAGGCAAGCACAGGATGGTCAACTCAAAGGAGGTTTGGGACCCCCGGCTGGTTCCACCTGGAGAGCTGAAATAGGTAGGGAGGCCCCGGAGGGGCTGTGCTCTGACTTAGGGTGAGAGCAGCTCCTCTCCCAGGCCTCACTGGACACCTGCCATCTGTGAGCGGACCCTCAGCCTCAGCACAGCAGGGCACTTTCCTCTTGTCCTTTCTGAGGGCTCATCTCCCTGAAGATGTGGCCTTCCCATCCTTCTGCTGTGAGAGAATAGAGACCTGCCCAGCATCCGAGGTAGAACTACAGTCAGCAGTCCCGGAGGCCTGTCTCTACCACCTCCGCCCAGGCAAATCGAGTTTCTCCCTGGGCTTCAGTTGCCCCATGAGTTACTAGTGCTACATAAAAATCACCTGAAACTTGAGGGCTCAGAGCAGTCACCATTCATCTTGCTCATGGCTCTGTTGTTTGGTCGAGACATAGAGAAGATGGTTTCCCTCTGCTCCACGCAGGACTTCTGGGGTTGCTCACTGCCAAGACAGCAAGCTCACATTCAGGTTGGCAGGCTTGGGGGTAGGCTCTCCGCATACCCCAGGGAAGAAATGGTGGCGGGAAGGAGGAAAAGATAGGTAAGAAGACAAGAGCTGGGTCAGGGGGTGGTCGGTCTGCTTGATTGGCAAAGGACCCCCAGAACAACAGAGGGGAATTTATTGCACCTTTGCAAAGTCAGTATCACATGCCATAAAGTTGCCTAGTGACTACTGACCGACATTGTCCAGGCAGGACGCTTTTCTCAAATCTAAGGTAGCCTGACTTCTTCAGGTCCTGTAGCTTCGTCCTGCCTTCACACACATATCAGTCTCCAGCTTTAGCAGTCCCAACACAGGCTCACCTCCATGATGGCACATGCACACAGGGCCAGCCATCCTGCTCTTCACTGTGGGCTCAGGCAGGACAATGGCATTTTTGTGACATGGCATTTGGCAGCCACATCACACATTTGCATAACATTCTATGTCAAAGAGTCCATCAAGTTCAAGAGAAGGTGGACATAGATCATACCCTTGTTTGAGAGAGGGAAAAGATCTCATGATGTAGTTTAGGTTGGCCTTGAACTCACCATGTAGCCCAAGCTGGCCTCAGTGCTAGTGTTACAGGCAGCCAAGTTAGCTAGAAATATTATAGGCAGTCAGACAGGGCCAGGCCCTGGAAGGAGATAACACAGAAGATAAGATACCTTATAATTGTGGGAGGGGCAGGATGCTCCTGCTGTGAGCCAGATCTAAAGACCAAACAAATGCTAGCCTCCCTAAAGATTAGCATCTGGGATTGATCATTACCCTGAGAAAGCCAGGAAGAATCATTAGCTGAGGGCCACCAGATAAGGTCCTGTTCTACATTTATGCCTGCTTGCATGACTCGCTTCCCCATTTGGTCTTGGGCCTAATCAATTTTACCTGAGCAATGGTGTTTGTAATCCCACTGGCTGACCATAGTTTTGTCCCACCCCACGTCCACCTAAGCGAGTTTCTATTTTCTCCACCTTAGCCTTGCATGATTTTATACTATAAAAGTTCCTGGGCAACCCGCTCAGACCCCCCCTTCTGTCCTCTCTGAGACAGAAGCTTTCTTTCGCAAGAAGTATTCTATTCTCAACCTCTGTTTGTTCCTAAAATTCATTCTTTGGTTTTTAGGTATGGTGCAACCACCCAGAACCTCGATCCCACCTTCTTGACGTGGGCACAGCAAGATGCTGGAGGGCATCAGAACGGAGACTCGGCACTCTTGGAGAATCAGTCTGTGGGAGTGGGCAGGGCTGTGCCCTTGACATGCTGAAGTATGGTAGAGTCCGATTCTACCACATTTCCTAAGACACTGGGAGGTTTCAAGTCCCACAACCCACTGGCCCCTTCCTCTCCCAGGAAACCAACTTTCTTTTTGAGAAAAGAGTTTTGTTTTTCTTTTTAGAGATAAACTGTAACTTCACAAGTGCTGAGTTGAGAAAGATCAGTATGTGGGGATGGGGAATACTGGGGGCTGAACGCAGAGGATTGCACTGAACACCATCCCCAGCTCATTATTTACTTATATTTTGAGACACGGTCTTGCCAAGGCACTCATTCACGCTGTTGGGTGCCTCTTCAGAACCAGGTAGCCTGTAGAAGTTTTGCCCAGCAGGGGATAGATTTCTGTGATTCAAGGATTGGCTCCAAGACTGCACCCAAGGCCAGAGCCCAGAGGGACACACTGAGGTGATCCCTTTCGAGAGCCTGGCTCCCTGGTTGCATCTGTCTCAGAAACAGGAAAAAGACGGTATAACATCTACAAACCATATTTAAAAATTTTAGTGATCTCCATATTTCCTCTCTAGCCACCAAAGGACAGCACTGAACCCTGACAAAGACACCTTGGACTTTTCTGCGTTTAGAATATTTTGTTCCAGGACTATATCCCTAGAAGTCTCAGCTACCTGAAGCCACTAGGTCCTGAGGTCCTGCCAGTCCACAGTTGTGCAGAGCCTGTCCTTGCCCTGCCACCATCCCAACCTTTCTGGGCAATAACATAGAAAGGAGAGCCAGGGAGATAGTTCAGCAGTCTAAGCACCTGCCTGGTAAGCACAGGAACCCAGGTTCTATCCCTGGTACCACATGCCATGCTGGCCCCAGAATCCTAGGTGTTCTGTGTGGGCCACTGAAACCAGGCATGGTGGTGCATATCTATAATCCCAGCACTGGGGAGGCTGAGACAGGAGGATCACTATGAGCTGAGCTGCCTAGCAAGACTCACTATTATTGTGGAAGGCTGGACTGTGTTGGATTGTGTTGCTGAGTTCAGGAACTTAAATTGGTTTAATGACAATGGAATGTCCATCTTTGACAGGTCTAGACAAAAAAAGGGGTATAAAAGGAAGAATCATGATGTGTGTGTATAAACAGTACAGTTAGGGTAAATATGCTGTGCTTCTGCATAATTCTATGAGAAGCAAAATTTGCACTAATAGTGGTTGGCCAAGATATTATTTCGGCTTCTAGTACTATGGACAACCACTAGGAAAATAACAAAGTAGAAATTATTAATTATTGAATCTGTGATATAATTCAGGTATAAAAAAATAAGATAAGTAAACAGCTACACTCTTTTAATTTACTGATAAGAGACATAATAATCCCTGTAAGTATAATATCATGTATGCACCTTGTACGATACCAAAACATTATGAAAACAGTTTGCAATGTATTAATTTATTGAATCTGTCCTGGTAATGTGTCTTGAAACTGTCTCATTGCTATTTGTACTTCAATAAAAAAAAAAAGCTATATCAATCAATCAATCAATCAATCAATCAGAAAGAAGCACCTGGGCTGGAAGCATGGCTCCATGATGGGACGGGCACTTGCCATGCACTGGACTCCAGGCTCCATCCCTAGTACTAAAAATCAATAAAAATAAAAACCCTTCCGAAAACTCCCCAGAAAACAAAATCATGAGTTCCCTCCCCTTTCTCCCTAAACCACTTTCCAGAAGGGGCCTGAGCCTGGAGGGAATTGGCATCACCAGTAGGGTCTGCCTTGGCCTCCTGCGGGCACCGCTGAGTGCTCCAGCTTTCTCTGGTTCTTAGATCAGCTGACTGTGTCCCTGCAGGCAATGACTCAGTGGTGGCCCCCAGGTCATCTGCTGAAGGTCTGTCATCTGATGGAGCCGCTGGGAGGAGAGTAGGTCTTGAAGGAGATAGGATTAGCACCTCATTAAAAAAAAAAAAAAGCAAAAAAGACAGGGCCCAGGGTAGGGCGCCGTCCACCAGGAGGATGCTGCCAGCCAGCCAGCCAGCCAGGGGAACGCCCTCCACAAACATCCGTGCTGATTCTACTGGTGCCCGGATCTTGGCCTCCCCAGCCTCCTCAAGCCTCCAGAACTGTGAGTTTCTGTCTGTGGTTTGAACTTTACGGCCTGCAGCACTTTGTTATGGCAGTCCTACTAACCCAAGCCACCCTCGGTGTCGGAATCCCAATCCATTGCACCAGAGTGGGGGACTCAGCTCTGAGGGGCTGTGGGCCCACATGGCCACTCCCAGGGCCAATGTAGGAGCCCTGCTCTGACGGAAGCCCTGTCTGCTGCTGTTCTGGGTCTGCATTGAGAGGCCAAGGCCCAAGCCGGTGGTAGGAGGGACTGATTTCGACCTCACTGGCTAAGGTGAGTGCCCAGGAAGGGGATTCTCTGTCCTTCTGACCTGTAGCAGGAGGTGGCCTGATCGCCCCTAGGTGTCTCTTTACAAATCCCGCTTTCTTTTTTTTTTTTTTTTCATTTATTTTTATTTTATTAAAATACAAATGTCAATCAGACAGTTTCAAGACACCTTAACCATACACATTCAATGAATTAATACATTGCAAACTGTTTTCATATCGTTTTGGTATCGTACAAGGTGCATACATGATATTATATTTACAGGTATTATTTTAGCAGATATCTCTTATCAGTGAATTAAGAGTGTAGTTGCTTACTTATCTTATTTTTTTTATACCTGAATTATATCAAAAATTCAGTAATTATTTACCTAGTGGACGACCATAGTACTAAAAGCCGACATAATATCCTGTCCAACCACCATTAGTGCAGATCTTACCTCTCATAGAATTATGCTTCTAAATCCCGCTTTCTGATTCAGGGTATTTGACAACTTCGGGGGAATTCATTCAAATACCCAATCCCTGTTAAGGTTTTATTGGATACCTACCAAAGTTGCATGCTGTGATGTTGGGTTTTTATTTTCCTGGTGGGGAGGAAGAGAGGATTAAGTGCTCTTAATTTCATGCCTCCCGCTGTCTCTTTGAGAGTTCCCAGGGGTTCCCTACTGAGGGCTGCTCCCTGTGTGTCCAAGCCCTGCGGTGTGACTTCTGAGCTCCCTGTGAGCCTCTGGGAGGGGCTCTGAGCCTCAAACTCCTCATATCTGGGATGGGGACCCCCAGGGCAAGGGCCATCAGGCACTGTTCTTTCTCCAGCTGTGCAGCGTTGCTCCCTCTTCTGCCAATGTGGAAGTTTCTTCCCAGGGATGCACAGGCCAGCAAGGACTCAGCCCTGGGCTGTGAAGGACAAGGAGGTGCACAGCGACCCCCAGACCCAGCCCACCGCAGCCTCTCCTTCCGACCTCTCTTTTTCTTCCCTGTGTTGCTCTCAGAGATGGGCCAACTTCCTTTCTACTCCGGAAGCTGTAGATCCATCTGGGTTGATCATCCCAGGACTATACTCTCTTCCCATGGTGTGTCCCCAGCAGGGTCCTAGCTGTCACTTGGAGATTGTGTTCTGGATACCTTGAGTCTGCTCCACTGAGAGGTTTCATGGGCTCCCTGTTCCTCTGGTTGGTTTGGACTATGGGACCCCCCAAGCAGATCACAGGACCAGAGGCCAGGGTCCCTCAGGTCTCCAATGGGGAAAGTAGCCCATGGTCTCCTGCAGAGCACTTTCAAGGGCAGCCAGCATTTGGCTGACTGTAGACCTTGTAGCTTCCGGGCCAGGCACCAGGAGCACAGAGCCAGGTCATGGGAGCCTGGGCTTTGGGGGCTGCATGAGCAATCAGGAGTCTGTGGATTGTGAAGGACACAGGGAACGGGGCTGACAGGCTCCTAGCAAAGGTAGCCCAGGACAACAGGGTACTCTAGGGCCTGAGGAGTCCTGCCCAGCTGGAAGCCAGCGCCCCTTGAGGAAGTGACCTGTGCTGCAGGGACCCAAGGAGCATGGCAAGGGCAAAGGGCCAACTGCTGACTGTCAGGGTAGCTGGAAGTCACAGCGCAGGGAACTAGGGTGTGCTGAGGGGCTGGGGGCTCTGCTGTGGGATGTCAGGCCAGTTGGTGCACCTCTCTGAGCTGTGTCCTCTCTGAAAAGTATGGAAGACAACAATTCAGAGTGCAACATTAACAACGTGCGTTCAGGGAGTGCCAAGCACACCCGTGAATTGCACTTTTCTCCCCTGTCAGTTTGGGGTCCCTATTTCTCACTGTTGACCTTGGCGTGCTCACCTCACCCAAGGCCAGCTCCAGTGCATCTCTCCAAGCCCGCTGGGGACCCAGGGAGGTTCTGCTCTGGGTGATGCCCCACCCTCCACCTTGGGCTCCCACCCTGTAGCAAGGGCCGAGGGCGCGCTGGAGCCCCGGGTGTGTGGCGCAGGCGACGGGCTCAGACAGCAGGTGCTGGCAGCTGCCACTGGCCTCACAATGTGGCTTTTGTCGCCGGGGTGGCTGTGGAGCCCAGGAACGACCTGTGCCGGGAACAATTCCCAAGGTTCTGCAGAGCAAGGCTGTGAGATCTCAACAAAGCCCCAGAGAACCGTTGGGCAATGGCTTTTGTCATGCAAATGCGGGCGGAGGTTGCAGCGGCCGGCTCTCTCGCACGCTAAGCATTTTTGTAATTCAGATGAAGCCAGCCTTCCCGGGAAAGGGGGGTGCTCTTGGGTCCCTGTGCCTGCTCTGCCTCTCTCCTATTGTCCCTCAGGCTGGGCCCAGTGAGCAGTGCCAGGCGCCACACTGGGCCCTGCCATCTCGGCTCTGACTCTCCAGAGCTCACAGACCAGCCAGGACCCAAGAAAAGGAGCAGAAGCTGCAGAACGTCACCCCAAGTTGTGCAGCCAGCCAGGCCGAGGACAGCACCATGGGGAGCCTCACACGCAAGGAGATGCCCAGGCCCACATGCAGCGGCAGCTCCAGGAGACCCCAGAGATGGGGCTGGCAGCCCCTGTGTGTGCAGAGCTGGAAAGGGGCTGGGAGCCAGGGACGGGGACCTGGGCTGCTGGGAAGTGCCCTGGCCCACAGGCACCCCAGGGTGCCCCAGACTCCCTCCTGATCCTCACAGGCGGCTTGATGGTGATTTGGCCAAGTTTCTGAATTTCTCTGTGCCTCTGTCTGGCTTGTCTGTAGAACAAGGATAAGAATTATCTCTGTGAAGTCCACGGTGAGATGCAACAAAATAATCTAGATAAAATGTTCGGTACAGTGCCTGGCGCACACTGTGCTGTTTCCCAACTATGCTCCTTCTAGGAATTCATTCCGCAAACATTCTCACATGTCCAACATGACATATGTTCAAGGTTATTCTTCGGGGATTTGTTTGTCACAGCCAGAGATTGGAAATGTCCCAAATGCGCACCCACAGGGTCTGGCTGACTAGATTATGGTCTATCCTGTCCACTCATGTAACAGCGCTCAGCACAGAAACAAGAACAAGGCCCTTTGTGCTCCGAGGCAGGGACAGTACCCGGCGAGCCTGGAGGTGGGCAGAGCACCCTGCTGAGGTGCATGTGGCCTGCACTCGCTGCCCTTGAGAGCATGGGACAGAGTGTTGCAGGGGCCAGGCAGACTGCTGGGGCCAGGGAGAGGGGCAGTGAAGGCGGGGAGGTAGGGAGGTAGGGAGGGAAGGGGGCAGCGCTAAGGGGGTCTCTCTCTCTCTCTCTCTCTCACACACACACACACACACACACACACACACACGCACACACACGCAGTCCTAGGTGTAGACGTTCTCTCCAGCAGAAACACACCAGCTTGGATGACATGGGGCACACATCTCTGCGGGGTGGAATAACATGACCAGTCACCACAGCAACTGCAAGCAGTTGTAATTTTCAGCCAGCGGGCAGCACCCCAGTACAGGAAGAGGCCTTGGGCTGCCTGCAGGGTTGCCTCAGCCTGCTGCCTGTGCAGCACAGGGAGCTGGTGGGAGGGTGGCAACACAGGCACCTCAGTCTCCCCACCTGTAAACTGAGGATCTGCCACTGCCCTGGGTGGAGGAACGGAGAGGGAGGTGGGGGCTGGCTCTGCCACAGATCCTGCTCCGGAGGCTGTCAGCTGCTGCTGCAGACCCAGAGGGACAGCCTTGTCCCCTTTCTGCTCCTGATGGGCCTCATTAGATGCCTAAGTGCAGCACTGAATTTCTGTCATCCAAGCGTCCTCCAGATAAATAAATAATGACTCCAAAGGCAGAAGAAGAAGGCAGGTTGCGTTTCGTGCAGGGAGCAGGACTGCCCAGCTTTCTTGGCAACTGGGCCAACCGGCCCAAAGGTGCTCGACTGCAGGTGGCCCCTCCCCATCCACTCCCACCTTGGAAACTGCTTGCCAAGCCATTCTGCCATCCCTGTGTCACCCAGGGGAAGGCTCCCCAAGAAGACAGGCACCTCCTAGGTCTGGTGGAACGAGGCCGGCCTTGTGCTAGACATCAGCAGCTGTGAGGGTGGACTCATTGCACTCAGCACCGACAAGGCCTGGCCCTGCAGAGAAAGGCAGATGAACTTTGACCTCTGGGTGTGGCAACCCCAGCCAGCAAGGGGCCCCTCCTCTATCCCTGTGGGCCTGGGACAAAGTGTTCTGTTTTGCTGCCCCTGTTGAGCCCAGCGTTGCGCAGTGGTGCTAGAGTGGAAGTGCGCAGGGTGTCCGGGCCTCCTGGAGGACAAGGCCTGCAAGGCTGGCCCGCACTCCTGCTGGTTCTGGAGAATGAAGGCTCGTGGTTGTCCTTCCAGTCCTCTGTGGGGCTGAGTAGGGCTGAGAGACAGGTGCAATTCGGGCTGCTACCTCGTCCACGCCCGAAGCCCTGCCTGTACTCCATGCCCATTGCACTCAGCACCCCTCCCCAGCTGCCAAGCCATCCTGCCATCCCTGTGTCACCCAGGGAGAGGCTCCCCGGGAAGACAGGCACCTCCTAGGCCTGGTGGAACAAGGCAGGTCTCGTGCCAGACCTCAGCAGCTGGGCCCCCTCCCTGTCCCCTCCCGAGGTCATGACCCTGTAGGGCAGACTCTTAGAGGACCTGGGTCAGGGTGCGGAAGGAGGCAGCGGTCCGGAGCTTAGTTCTCAAACTTTGGGTGGGCAGAGAGGGCGAACCCCCACTGTACAGGCGATCAGTAATGCTTTCTGATGCTTTTATAAGACAATGGCTAACCCCACCTCAGGCCCATGATGAACCTCTGCTGTGACTAGACGACAAAGGAGGTTGTGCGGTACTCCCCTGGAAACCCAACACTCTAGAAGGCTGAGGCAGGATAGTCTGAAGTTGGAGCCCAGCCTGGGCTTATTCCCCTGAGTCATCTCCCAGCCCCTCTCTAAGCTTAGTGATTTATCTAAGATCCTGTCTCAATTTTCAAAGGTCCTGAGTTCAATCTCAGAACTGGGGGAAAGCTTATGGTGACCTCAAGATGCAGCATCTGGTGCCCTCTGGTCTTACTCTGTTGTTTGAAGGAGAAGCTGGAGAAAGTCTGGACCCTTGACTGTGGTATGTGTTTAGTACACTCAGGCATTTGGGCTGGACCACAATCTCTAGTTTTTTTTTTTTGGAACCCGGAATTGAACTCAGGCCCCTGTGCTTGCCAGGGAAACACTTATTCCATTGAGCCATCTCCCTGGCCCACAATCTCTAGTCTTGATGGGGACATTTTGGGCTCTGGTGGAGGGTTTAGGGGAGGAAGGATGGGGTGCTCAGCAGAGAGAAGCAGACAGTTGTATCCCCCACCCTAGCCAGGTGGGCCTGCACAGCTCAGAGCCTGGACTGTATGTGTGTTCCCTCCCTGTGTGAGGCAAGAAGCTGGACGGCAGGTGATTCCTGCCAGTTCAGGGGCCCAGTGCTGCCCAGAGTCTTCTTTGGGATATGACCTCACGTGATGCAGCAGTTCCCAAAAACAACCCTCTGCCCAGAATTCCTGTGCAAACCAGAAATAACTGCCCCAGCATCATAGCAGAAATATTTTGAGAAATTAAACAGCTATTTAGATATCAGACTCTAATCTCTCTTCTTTCTCCTCTCTCTCTCTCTCTCATTGAGACAAGGTGTTGCTCTGTAGCTCAGGTTGGCCTTGAACTCATGGCAGTCCTGCTTCCTTCTTTCCAGTGCTGGGATCACAGGCATATACTGCCTCACCCAGCCCAGGTTCCATTTTTGATTGAACCTGATTCAAGATGACGTTTCTTTATGCCAGATGTGGTGGTGCTTACCTGTAATCCCAGCCCTCAGAAGACTGAGATAGGTGGATCGTTGAGTTTGAGGCCAGCCTGGTCTACCAAGTGAGTTCAAGGCCAGCATGAACTACAGAGAGAAACCCTGTCTCAAACAGACAAATACAACACAACACAACACAACACAACACAATGATGGTTCATCCTTTAAAACAAAAATGACACATCTTTAGCTTAAGGACTGTCTCCTAGCATGTCCTGGGGCATCTGGAGGATAGGGGACAGCTGTGAAGCTCACTTGCCCTCAGTCAGGCCAAGACACAGCACGACCTGCCCATCAACAGCTGCAGGGCTGCTGCTCATGGCCCAGCGGTGCAGGGGCTTGTTGAAGCCTGTCCTGCCACTGTTCTGTCCCCCTTGGTGCATGGCCTCAGCTTAAGACTCTGGCTCAGGTAAGGACTGAGTACTTCCGCTGGCCACTTCTGCCCTGGGGCCACTGGGTGCTCTGGCAGCCACACCTGTGTGGCTGAGACTTCTGCTGTCCAGCAAATGGCCAGGGAGCCCCACTGCAGATCCCAAAATGCAGCTGGGCTAGTGGGACTCACAGCTGCACAGGAGGGTGGCACTGCGTGGCCCTCTAGAAAGACCGCACTCCATGGCCTTTGCTGTGCTGTCCTTGGCCCCCTTTGTGGCCTCTGTGCTCATAGCCCCGCCTGTGTTTCCTCTGCTGGGGTGGCTTCTCTGCCTGCCCCCCTCGGAGCCTGTGTGCCCACCTCCTCCTGCTTGAGGCTGGACTCCCAGGCAGGGTGTTCTGGTGTCCGGCTGTCCATCCCTGTCCTGGCCGCACTCCCCACACTCCCGAAGGCCAGGGCAGGGGAGGGGTGGAATGGGCCGACCCCAGAACAGGTCTTGCCTCAAGACTATGGAGCAGGACTATGACAATATTTTCCCAAGCAAGAAGCCCTTCAGGGATGGGGCCTTTCTTCATGGATTTAGGAAAATCAACCTTAGCAACCAAAGTCTCTTGCTTTTTTTTTTGCATAACTGGGGATGAACTCAGGTCCTTGTGCTTGCCAGGGAAGTGCTTATTCTACTGAGCCACCTCCCAGCCCCTCTCTTACATATAGAAAGTAAATGGGCCAGGAACCCCATGAGGCTTGGGTCCAGGTCGACTTACTTACTTATCTTGTTTATTTATTTATGGATGTATGAGACAATCTCACTTTGTAGTTCAGGCAGGCCTTGAACTCATGGCAACCCTCCTGCCTCAGCTTCCCAGGTGCCGAGATTACAGATGCCTGCAACAGTCCAGATCCAAAAGAAAACATAAAAGCATCTGAAGGTATTTTCTTTTTAACCTGAGTTATACAAACTAGAAAATAACAACCCAAACAGACACTGCCCTGGATTCTTCTTTCTTCTTCTTTTTAACCAGGAATGGAACTCAGGATCTTGTGCTTGCCAGGCAGGCGCTGTGCCACTGAGCTACATCCCCAACTCTTGCTCTGGATTCATTGCTTAAACACATCCATGAGTGAGAAGCACCTCTGAGCTATCCCTTCTTCCAGACAGGATACCCCAAGCCACCACCTGAGGCTCAAGATCTCCTAGTGTTTGGCCACATTCAGGTCCTGTGGGTCCTTGCTGCCTGACAGTGGGTAGTGGGCACCCCTTTGGCCCAGGGTGGCAAACCCCTAGGCAGGGCCAGTCCTGCTGCACCTGCAGAAGACGGGGCTGCTTTCCTCAGATCCCGTCCAGTCCCTCAGGCCAGAGGCTGTTCCTTCCTAGAGTCCTCTGTCGGATGCCAACACTCAGACAGCTGCAAAAGTGGAAAGCCCAGAGGGCCCCCCACAACCCCAGCCCCAGCCTGGGAAGATCTGAGGAGGGGCTCACTGGCCATGGCGGCACCCAGTAATCCTGAGAAGCAGCTGGATCCCAAGGTATCCTGCCTCTCACTGGGGGATGGATGAGCAGGGCTGCCTGGAAGGGAAGGGGTGCATTTAGAGAAATTTCCAGCCACCCAGCCACCCAGCTCCTTGAAACTGTGGATTCTCCCAGCCAGGGGCCTGAACACCCTACACACACACACACACACACACACACACACACACACACACACACACCTGCGCGCCACCAACTGCTCTTTTATGAGGCTCTCAGCACCCCCAGCCCATGCTATAAAGTCAACATTGGGGGCTTCATGCACTACATTTTTTTAAAAGGAGGAAAATAGAGTGGTCAGTGTTTTATTTTGCCCAGGAAGGAGTTGCCACAAAACAACCTCTAGCTACCACGGTCACTTCATGTAAAAAGAATGTTTTAACATAAAAACTCCCTGGAAAACAGAAACTTTCAGCATTATAAATATTGACAAAGTTGTGCCTCCTTTTCTTCTCCTTATTTCTCCCAGGACCAGGGACCACTGGAGGAATCCCCGAGGCAGGCTTGGGGCAGTGCTCTGAGTGGCAAGGTCAGCCCAAGGTACCCTGCAGGCCTAGCTAGTTGGGGTTGCCAGGACAAGCTCTTCTGGAAGATGTTCATTCCCAGACACTACCCCAGGGGTCCAGGGTGTCCCCGAAAGAGCCCCGCCAGCCCAGTTCCTTCCTGGAGAGTACCTGGCCCTGGGCCCTGAAGGGGTAAGGCAGGCCATGTCCCCCCTCCCCAGCCTGGCATCTCTGGCTTCCAGTACTGGCACTGCTGGCCGGCCAGGGCTGCTCTAGACACTTGCATGTGTTTGAAGCCAGCTGCCACACAAAGCCACACTGTGGGCCTCTGCCTGGGGCTCAGGCATGTGACTGCAGCGGGTGGGCGGCTGCTGCCTTCCTCCAGGCGGGGGTTAGGCATCCTCACCAGTGACCCCACACAGCAGGAGCCAGGCTGGAGGAGTGGGGCCTGGGGTTGAGAAACCCCACATTTCCACACCCTCGAGCAGGCCTCCTGCCTTCTTGTCTGCACTGCTCCAGCAGACTCCTGGTGTCAGCCCAGGGCACAGGCCCCGAGTCAGGTCCTGTGGTCTTTGTCACAGACCTCATGCCCACAACAGGGCCCTGTGTTCCCTGTGTGAGGAGTCTGGGGCCCAAGGTACCAAGAAAGCTTTGGGAGACCTGGGAACAGCCCACCATGGGCAGAGCCAGGCTGTGGCCTCCCTGCCAGGGTTCCTACACACTCCCTGTCTTTCCTGTTGATAGGTGGTTCAGACTTAGGACCTCAGCCTGGCCCACTTGGCTGAAGGAGGAAAGGGATCCCTGAGCTCCAGGCTGCCGCCACCAGAGGTTTCACCAGAATGTGACTTTCACATGTCAGCCAACAAGAAGGCTCTGCGCAAGCCACTGACTCCTTCCTGTGGCCCCTCCTTGTACTCACAAACAGAGTCACAAACCCACAAAACCACCCCAAACAAGACAGCAGAGGGGCCTCCCTGTACTGAATCTCCGTTACAGCTCACTGTTTACTTCCTGTCCTTTCTCAGGCCACACATGCCACGCTCTGGAATGTCCGAGAGGAGTGGGTGCTGTGGGTAGGGTCCCTAGTGTCTCCCAAGGCCCACGTGTGGAAGGCTAGGCCCCCAGATTGGTGCTGTTGGGGGTGGGAGTGATACAGTGGAAAGAAACTCCCAACCTGAAAGGTACCTGGGACGAGCTGATGTTCTCTAAACCGAAGAGTGAATTTTAGGAACAAATGTTTGGTTAAGAGCAGAATATATTAGGGGCCGGGGAGATGGCTCAATAGATTAAGAGCAGAATATATTTACTGGGGGCATTTCTCCAGATTCCCACATGTCAGGAAGTCACATCTTGGCCACCCAAGGGTGGGGCACACCCTGAGGGCCCCCAAGTCTAGGAAGATGCCCTGAGCTGGCACATGATGCTGCCTTGGCCTGTGGAGCCTGCTGGCCCTGCATCCAACTTGAGCATGTATCTTTGCTACCTGCAGCCAAACACGCCCGTGCCACTCCAAGTCACCCAGGGAAGCTGTCCTCCCAGGTGCCGGGCCCTGCTGCCTGTGCCCCAGCCCTCACACTCATGCCGTAGACCCCATGAAGGGTATCTGATGGGTGGAGCTCACCCCTCCTCCAAAGCCGTGCCTGCTGGCCCCTCCCTGTGTCCCAGGACTGGGCCAGATGCCCAGCCAAAAGCATCCCATAGAATATGTTGAAGCGCTGTGCCATGATGGTCCCCATCTGTAGAGCATCCATTGGCGAACCTGCTTATTTTGTTGTGCAATAACTTTAATGTCCACATGGTATTAGATTTCTGAGCTAGGAAAACATTTCTCCCTCCCTGGAGATTAATTAACAGCTTCTATTACAGACCTGCAGTCTCTAGAGCACAGCTCCAAAATCTAAATATTTCTGAAAGCCAAGACTTTCCCTGCATGCTAGGAAAAGAGTCATTTGGCGGCAAAACATGCCCTGATTAGATATGAGGGTAAAGACTGAATATGGATACTTAGGTGTTTCACTGCTGAAATGGGAATTTGCTTGGTAAAGTGCTGCTGCCTGAATTCCATTAAAGTGCTACCTAACACAAAGCCCATGCACACAGTCAGGGGCTTAAACTCCAAATGTTCTAACTTCAAGTAATCATCCATCCCCAAGGATTGTAGACAGGACCTCAGAGGACTGTATTAGATAGCAATAGCAGAGCCTTTAACATATTCTTTCTACTTTTCTTTTTTTACCCTGGCTACTGAGAAGGGCTGACTTAAATAATTAAGCTCATTCACAGCAACTAACCTTTCCCGAAAGCTTCATGGGGCCAGGGAGATGGCTCAAAGGAATGAGCGTTTCCCTGGAAAGCACAAGGGCCTCCTCAGTTCAATCCCTGGTTCCACCAAAAAATCAGTTTCTTAGACAACAGTCCTGTCTTTTTTATAACTTGCTTTTATAAAATTAACTTTAACTTGTATTTAAACATGTTTAAATCATTTTTTTAAAAGTGAAATCTGTAGAATAAACTCATTGCAAATGAGTAAAACCAGAAAGAGTTTAGGGACTTCGGGACAGATGGCCCCCAAGGGCCCCTGTCTACCATCCTGTCTCAAGGGGACAAGGTGGGGGTGAGGAGGACTGGCAGGATTATGGATTGGGCCTCCGTGCCGCTCCCGGTAAGCCTGGGGGACTCTCCCGGGCAACCCCTGCGATCTCAACCCCGGAAGCTTCTGTCAGTTCAGCTGCTGTTTGCATCCATCCCGCGGCCACCTGAATGTGAGGGCGGGGCCACTGTCAGTGTGCTGCAGATAGCTTGTCTATAGTTTTGCTTCTCTGGCAGGCTTCTTTCTCCCTGACGCTTCCACTAGATCCATCCTGCCAGGGAGATTCAAAAATAACTTTTGTAGAAAGTTATGCATCCTGATTTGAATTTCATCAAAAACATTTAAATGGGCATATAGACAAACAAGTATCCATGTGGTTACAACAATATAGAGTGATAATCATTGAGCAGAGGATTATGGGTGATTCTCTTTGTGGGAGGGGCTTGCCTTCATATTCTAAGTTTTGAGTGACAAACAGGAATGATTTTTTAAAAAGTTTTTAATTTGTTTTATTTCATTTTATAAATAAGCACAAGGGCCTAGTTCAATCCCCGGTTCCACAAAAAAAAAAAAAATAATAATAATAATAAATAATAATAATAAAATGTTTCTAAAAGTCTTGAAGGGTTCAAGTGACGCACAAAACAATTAAAGGCCAGTCAGAACCAGCTCTGCACCTGTGCTGGGCCATTGTTCGCCCACCCCTGGAGCGTGCTGAGACAGCAATTGAGACTGTCAATTGATGGCCCTGCGTGTAATCCCAGGGCTTGGGAGGCTGACAACAGGAGGATCACTACAATCTGATCTGTATAGTGAGACCCTGTAGGCCCTGTACTAAATACATTGAAAAAAAAAAAAAAAAAAGATTATGGGGTCAAAATAGTGTTTGGAATTTTTTTTTTAATGTGAAAAGCTCTTTATAACTCAATCTATAATTCTAAACAATCACCTTACTCACATGTCAGTGAAAAAAAAAAAACCACCAACTATTATGAATGTAGGATAACTTATATCATCAAGGAACTAAAAAATAGAAAACACATTTCATAAAAAATATATTCCAACCATGAAAAGAATGGCTTCCTTGGTATCTTCACACCCTGCTCTTCTGTGTACTTATGTACAGTACATTGTCTCCTCGGATAAATGCATCCCCATACTGATTCTTCAGCTGCCCATTAACATACTCTTCTGTCTGCTCCAGGGCTATATTCACATAGTCATCCAGGCAAGCCAGGACCCCTCAGTGATCCACTCCCGAATTTCATATGACCACAACTGGCCTTCCAATGATTTGCTTTAAGAACTCACTATGGGTTTGCTTCCACAGACTCACCGCAACAAATCCTGAGAGGCGGGAAACCTGAGTTCTAATTCCAGCTCTGCAACTTAATTATCCGTGTGACTTCATCTCTCTTGGCCCCAGGCTCCTCATCTCGTGGCCAGGACCCAGCGTCCTCCTCCGGGCACCCCATGAAGCCAGCCGCCCCATGAAGCCAGCCGCCGTGCACGGTCGCAGTGAAAACTCAGTGTTTGGAAATCTTGACTGAAGATTTCCCAAATGTAGTGAAAGACATAAACTTACAGATTCAAGAAAGTCAGAGCATTCCAAAGCAGCATTAATTCAAACAAACTGATAACCACATACAGCATAATTAAATTACTATATATAATGAAAAAGTCCAAAATTTGAAAGTAGTAAGAGGAAGATGATACAATAAATAAGGGTACAGGTATATGCCTCTCTCCAATGATGATGGGGTTTTCAGGGGAACCCATGGGGCTGGAAGGAGGTGATATGATTCATTTCTTTGATTTTGAGGCAGGGTCTTGCTATGTCATCTAGGCTGACCTCGAACTCACGGGGATCCTCCTGCCTTAGCCTCCTAAGTGCTGGTATTAGAGGCATTCACCACTTTGCCCATGGTGAGATGACACATTTTAAAAGCACTCAAAGAGAAAGGTTTTGTTTACCAAGAAGTCTATATGTAGTGAAAATTGGTATTCACCAAGAATGAATGTGAGGACTGGTGAGATAGCTCAGCAAACTAAAGTGCCTGCTTAGGCAAGCTTAGGCAAAGCATGGGGACCGCTGGTCAATCCCCAGGACCACATACCACACCAGCCCCACCCCAGGGCAGGCTGAGCTGACCAAGTCTGGGCATAGTGGCACTTGACTATAATTCCAGCTCTGGGGAGGCTGAAAGCAGGAGAATCACCGCGAGTCTGAGCTGCATGGTGAAACCCTATAACAACCAAATACATTAAAAAAAAAAAAAAAAGAATGAAGGGATATAAACATATTATAGGTGGAGGTAATAAAACCCAGTACTAGTAGATGTGTCCATAATTAAAACAATCTAAATGTCGTCTTTTACATGAGAGGGAACTGAAATCAGAAACAAACTTGGAGCACCAGAAATTAGGGAAGAATAATGAATAACAGAGATTGTGAGAAGATAAAAACACATTGTTATTCATAGAGCACTCTTTAAAAAAGTACAAAAACACATAGAAAAAAATCCTCAAGAGTTACATAAAATTGAAGTACTAAATATATTCAAATAATTCAAATGAAAAGAGGGATTAGGAAACACCAGAATGAAAATTTAAATAGAACAAATTTGAAAAGTACTTTAGATAATAATTGATTTAGGGCTGGGGAGATAGCTCAGTGGTCTAAGTGCCTGCCTCGTAAGCGCAAGGACCCAGGTTTGATCCCTGGTACTGCATGCCATGCTGGCCGAGGAACCCTGGGCGTGCTGTGCTGGTCACCAAAACCATGTATGATGGTGCAGTCCCGAAATCCCAGTGCTGGGGAGGCTGAGATGGGAGGATCACTGTGAGTCTGAGCTGCAAGACCCTGTACCAAATAAGTAAATAAATAAAAATTTTTAAAACCTATTTTAAATATAAATGATTTAGAAAACAAATTATAAAGAGATTATGACAATGGAATAAAACCCCAGAGATCCAGTTATTGTCAAGAAACACTATACATATATATTGAATAGGAACAAGAGCATAAAAATGAAGCACCATGCAAACAAGGCTGGGCAAGTATATAAATATTGGATAAAAATATATCAGAAGAAGTAGACTTCACGCCAGTGGGAGGCTCACTAGGAAGACATCACATTCCTAGGTGTGCATATATTTAACACAAATGAGGCAAAATGTGTAAAAGTGAAATAAAAAATTCATAAATTCACAAGCACAATTCTGCATGGCAATATCCCTATTGTAGTAATTGACAAAAAAAATAGACAAAAAATCATCAAGGCTTCGAAGGAGATGGGCAATACTGATCAAGGGAACGCCCTGAACATTCGTAGAACAGTCCATCCTGCAGTAGCAGAACACAAATTCTTTCACTTGTACATGGAATTGAGATAGACCCTCTCAAGAAATTTAAAAGAATTCTTAAATACTCCCAAGTGCATTCTTTGACAACAATGGTTTTAAGCTAAAAACCATTAACAGAAGATAACTGGAAAATCAGCAAACACTTATGAATAAGCATCTCTAAATAATCCATGCACTAAGGAGAGTCTTAATGGAAAGTTAAAATATTTTTAATTACATGAAATACAATATATCCAAATCTGAACGATACAGCTAAAGTATTAATGGACTTTTTAGTGCTTTTTATCAGGAAAGAGAAAGGATTCACACACAAAGACACACACACACACACACACACACACACACGAAGTCTCTCTTTAATAAATAAAGGAAAGTAAGATACAGTCAAAGTAAGCAAAATGAAATAAACAATTAGAATAAAGAGAGAAATCAATAAAACTGAAAACAGCATAACCACACAAAAAATTAAATGAAGCTGTAAGATGGTTCTTCGAGATTTCTTAACTGAATCACAGAGAAAGACATTTGGAAAACTTAAATGGACAGTGTGAAGAGGTCCGACTTATCTCTAGGGGGACACTGAAAGAGGCCATGAAGAAACAAAACGCATAAGATGGTGACTGAAAGCATAAATTTTGTGAAAATACGAGCATACACATCTAGAAAGTGAACACAAGGATTGACGTGAAGATTGCTATATTCAAAATGAAGAAAAAATCTCAAGGTAAAGTGGGCAATAAAGCACAGGTGAGTCCTTCACCAATGAACACATAAAGTGGCATATAATTATATGAGAAGATGTTCTATGCCATGTGTTGCTGGGGAAGGCGAAGTGTACTGATGAGGAACCAATGAATGCCTGTCACAACGGCCCGCATCTGCAGCACCGACTGTGCCAAGCACCAGGAGCTCTTGTGCCACTCACTGCTGCTGGGGATGCAAACTGCACAGCCCCTCTGGAGGAATGTTGGGTGGCTTTTTACAGAACTAGACCATATGGTGCACCAATAGGATTCTTAGTGTTTACTTAGTAGATTCGAAAACTTATGACTATATAAAACCCCACAGCTGGAAATTTGTAGTGCCTTTACTGATTAAAAAAATCGCCCAAACTTGAAAGCAATCAAGATGTCTGTGGTGGTTGATACATCCTGTCAACTCGAGATGTCCAAAGCTTGGCTGGAGGCCCCACCCTAGGGCCAGCCCTAGAGTGATTCAGTGCCAGGGTATATAAAGGGGTAGAGGGAGGCCTCTGCTACCCTGCTTCCTGGGAGCGGCTTGGTCCATGCAGCCCTGCCCCGTTGGTGGGGGACCTGGGATCTTCACAGCAGCCACTGCCGCTTCACGGTCAGCGTGGAAGGAAGAGAGAAAGGCTTGGCAGGCGCCCCAGCTGCAGCTCCTCCTTTCTCTGCTCTTCGCTGTTTTCTGCTACCATGAACTGCTACCCTCTGCCATGTGCCACCCTGCCTGGGAGCCAGCCGAGTACAGAACGAAACCTCCACAAACTGGGAGCTAAATAAACCTTTCCCTTCTTTAAATTTGGGTGTTGGATATTTTATCCCAGCAACGAGCCAAAAGTAACTGAGACAATGTGCTCAAGTAGATAAGGCGGTGAATAAACTGCAGCACATACAGCAACAGAATGCCATTCAGTGCTACAAAGAAATGAGGGACTGAGCCACAAAGCGACATGAAGGAGACCTGGAGTGTGTGATTATGTGAGAAACACCAATTCGAAAAGACTGCGAACTGTCTCATTCCAGCTACGCCTTGACACTCTCTAAGAGAAGTAGAAACTGTGGAGAGAGCAAGCTGGTCAGGTGTGGCCAAGGCCAGGGGAAGGAGGGATGAGGAGGTGGAGCATGGGGGACTTCTAGGGCAGCGGCACCGCTGTACGCAGCCCTCTAAGGGCTTTTTCAAAGACATTTTTAAGAACTCCGGGTTGCAATAATGGGGAGGGGAGCGCCTCCGTTACAACCAGATAGCACTCTGGTGGGGGACACATGTGGAATCCCTGCCCCTCTTTTCATCTTGCTGTGACCTAAAACTACTCTTAAAAATAGTCTGCTTTTTAAAGAAAGTACATGAAATATAGGGAACAAAAATAGTAATCATCAGAAACAATGCAGATAGATGAGAATCTGATGGATATCTTTAAACTGCAGAGGAAACTGGTGCTTCTTAAAAATGTCTTCAAAAGACAATAGGCTGTTTGCAACAATAATATTAATATACCATGGGCTTTATGATATATGTACAAATAATGTATCTGACAATAAATAGTGTGGAAGGATCATGACAGGGTATTGGCTTTCTTTCTTTCCTTTTTTCTTTTCATTTTATGTATTTGGTACAAGGTCTCATTCTGCAGCTTGGGCTCACAGTGATCCTCCTGTTTTCAGCCTCCCCAGTGCCGGGATTACAGGTGTGCACTACCACGCCTGGACTTGGTCACTGGCTCCATGTGTCTTGGGGGTAGGGCTGGCACGACCTGTGCAACTGGGAATTGAGCCCTGGTCCCTGCTCTTGCCAAAGCAGGCACTTAGACCACTGAGCTATCTCGCCAACCCTCCATAGGTTATTGTTATAGGCTCATGTACAGCATACAGGGCAAAGAGGATATTGCTTCAAGGTTTTACATTTTATGTGAGCAAGCATGTTGAGATTGATAGATATTATAAACTCTCTAAAAGAACAAGTAAAAGAACAAACATAATAGGTATAGTTAACCAGCCAATGGGATAAAAATAAATATCTTAAAATGCATACTTACATGAAAAAAGAAATGGGCAAAAAAGACAAAATGCAAGAATGAAAGTTTGAAAACTATGTATACTTTAGAATTAAATGAATGGGTTAAACTAAAAGGTAGAAAAATTCCTACTGAAGTTTTTCCAGTGCAGGGGATCAAACACAGTCTTGTACACACTGGGCAAGCACTCTACCACTGAGCCACACCCTCAGCCCTTACACGGAATGAAAAGGAAACAGAACCACCTTGCCTGTAAGAGATGTACTTTAAAAACTGGATTTATTTTTAAATTGATACACAAAAGCACAAAATAGTACGTATTAAGGGGAGGCCATGTAGTGTTAGAAAATAAAATTAATAATACCAATGAATTCATTTATCACTAACAGTTAAAACATTCTAACCTTTTTTTTTTTCTTACTTTTTAAAAGACAGGACAAACATTTGTTTCTTAAAAAAATCTCTTACTTATTTGGCACAAGGTCTTGTTACACAGCTTAGACTCATAGTGATCCTCCTGTCACAGCCTCCCCAGCACTGGGATTACAGGCATGTGCCACTATGCCTGGTTTCTGAGGCTGGCACAGCAGTATAGCATATGGTTCTGGGGATTGGGCCAGGGAGATGGCTCAGTAGAATAAGCACTTCTCTGGCAAGTGCAAGGGCCTGAGTTCAATCCCTGGTTCGCAAAAAAAAAAAAAAAAAAATGGTTCTGGGGATCAATCCCAGGTCCTTGTGCTTGCCAAGCAGGCACTTAGACTTCAGAGCTATTTCCCTGGCCCAGGACGAAATAGTCATCCTAAATCATACACTATGGAATCCTACTTCTGTCTAAATGCAACTTAGTACCCATAGACAAAGAAATACTTTCAGTGTAAATTCCAGGAAGTGAAACAAAGGATACAAATATGTACAGGGCAAGTAATAACCACAGGTAATGTGAACTGCTTCATTAGTATCAGATAAAGTAAGCTTCAGGAAAAGAAATACTACTCTACATACCAAGAGACATTTCTTAGCAATAAAAGTGTCCATTCATCAGTCCTCCAGGCCGACCTGTGTTCATATCCCTCTTCCCTGAATTGATATGTTGGAGCCCTGACCTTCTAGTGGGCCAATAATGAATGCTGGAGAGGCTGTGGGGAAAAAGCTCCTGTGCTGGTGGGAGTGCAGACTGCTACAACTACTGTGGAAATCAGTGTGGAGATTCCTCAAAAACCTAGGATTGGAGGTTTCATTCAACCCAGCTGTTCTTTTTCTTGGTTTCTTCTCAAAATGGTTAAAAGCTCCATACCACAGCAGTCTATGCATACCTTGCTTATGGTGGTACGATTTGTGACAGCTGGATCTTGAAAATAGCTCAAGTGCCCATCCGCTGATGAATAGATAAAGAAGATGTGGGATTCTTATTCTACCATGGAGTACTACGCTGTCATAAAGAAGGGTAAGTGTGAGACATTTCTAGGAAAATGGATGCATCTTGAGACCACACTCTCAAATGAAATAAATCAGACACACACATGTAAATACTGTCTTGCTTGTGTGGTGTGAGAAATCAAAAGTCTAACTAAATAAGGACTGAAATACAGAATAGACCTTGGGAAATGGGAAGAAAATGTTCCAGTGAGAATGGGGACTGGGGAGGGAGAGGGGGAAATGAAAGAAGGGACAAGGAAAAAAGAACAGAAGGTAAAATGGAAACAAGGTTTTTGTAAATCAGCAGAGGAACAGGAACTGGAGGGAGGGAGGGGACTAGGGGCAGAAAGAAACAGCATGACAGATGTCACGCGCAGGTATGAATTCCCTATGACGAATGCAATCATTGTGTATATCTAAAATGTACTAGTACAATTTAAGAATGAAAAAAATAAAAGCGTGGGGCCCTGATATGAAAGGACTAGTGTCACTTTACGAAGAGTGTGATCGCTCACACCTCTAATACACACTCAGAGGAAAGGGCCTGTGGGCCCAAGGAGAAGGCAGCCACCTGCCAGCTGCAGCAGGAAGCCCTGGCCAGGACCATCCGCGCCAGACCCTGAGCTCACGTCTTCAGCCTCCAGAGCTGTGGGAAAACAAAATCTGACGGCAGAAGGTGTTCTGGGGAGTCCACTCTCCGCTTCTGTTATCATTTCATCAGGTGGTCTCGAGCAGCATGCAGCCTAGTCAGGGGCTGAGGGGGCCATGGGAGTGAAGGAGGGGCAGCCACCAACACAGGTGGAGCTTGGCTTTCTAGCCTGCTGCTCACCTCCTGCCGTGCGGGGGCGTGGGGGACCACTGCTGACTGGCAACAGTCTATAGCTGGAGTTTGGGGACACCTGGCTTACTATGAAGTCTCAGGTATTTTGTTATAACCACTCCAGCCGTCTAAGACATTATCCCCAATGTACGCACACCTACCTAATAAAAGAGCTTCAAAATACAGGGGGCAAAAGTTGGCAGAACTGAAGGGGGAAGCAAGCCTGACTTGGGTTTACCGAGTGTTGAAATCTCTCCCTGTTACCAAAGGCTAGAACAATATTATTAAGTTGGTCCGGGTGTCATGTCTGTGTTTCATTCTTAGCTGCAGAAGGTGTATTATTTCATGTTCACAAGAACGAGCCCTGCACTTGAATCATAAAACAATGCTCAGTAGATTGAAAATGACTGGAAGTCACATAAAAATGTGTCTGACCACAGAGAAATTACAGGAGAAATTGATCGCATCAAGATGTCTGGAGAGTCCCCAAATATGTGGAAATTAAACAAAACACTTCTAAAAATTCCATGGGTCAAAGAAGAAATAAGACATACAAGAAAGCTTTTGAGCTGAATGACAGTGAAAGCACAACCTGTCAAAATCTCACGCTGAAGCTAAACAGCGCTCGGAGGGAAATGTGTGGCTTTGAGCACCAAGGTTAGAGGGAGACGCCATCGCCCTGTTAGAGGGCAGGGAGGGCCACGGCTGCCTGCTAGTGGTGCTTCAGAGAGGCAGGGCCAGGAGCCAGCAGTCAAGTACAGGGTCCTGAGCAAGGACAGAGCCAGGGGAATAAATGGGAGCCGTGAGTGAGTGAGTGAGTGAGTGAGTGAGTGAGTGAGTGAGTGAGTGAGGGAGGGAGGGAGGGAGTGTGTGTGTGTGTGTGTGTGTGTGTGTGTGTGTGCGTGCAGGTCACAGAGCCCCACATCCCAGAGCTATGCCTGCTGCCTCCAAATAGAACTATGCTATCTGCTCTGTTCCCTGCCAAGCAATGGCTAGGAAAACCTCAGAAAGACAATTTGGCTGGCCGGTAGAGGAGCATCAGACCTGAGGAGTGTCGGGGGTGGGGGCCTCGCCGGCCTGGGCTCCCACAGCCTCACACTGGAGCCAACTCCCTCTGGGTGGGGGCCGGCCCTCACTGCTGCATTCTGACCTCACAGTGAAATCTGCATAATTGATGTCCCAGTCTAATGTTTCACCCGATTGTCATAAAGCAAGAAACACAAGCCCAGTGTGTGGCAGACAAGGCCCCGCACAAAGGCTTGTTTTCACGGCCCCTCTCCCCAGCCTCAGGTCTGCGTGGCCCTCTCTCCAGCATGTGATCTGTGACAATCGCCCTGTGTTCTCCCACTCCTCCCTGGGGAGCCAAGGGAGGGATTAGTCGAGGGGTGGCTCTCTGGGGATACGGGGCAGGCCACCCCCAGGGCGTGTGTCATGTGGAGCATGTGCCCAGCTGTTGCTTGATACCCACTTGGCACAGCCTGCCTGAGCTGAGCACCGGCTGCCAGCCTGCTGTAAATCTGTAAACACGGAGCTCACTCTCACCCAAACAAACAGTGCAGCCCTCCCCAGGGCCCTGGAGCTCCAGGCACCTGCGTAGAACTGTGGTGGGGGCGGGGAGGAGGAAGGAGCCACTAGAGACTCCCTGAGCCCTAGGCAGACAGGACAGAGCCCTCCCTGGTGCTTTATTGCTGGTGCTGGTACCAGGGACCGGACTCGTATGTCACGCCCCAAGGTAAAGACACGCTTACACACACACACACACACTTTTATGAGTTGGGGGCAGGTGCCAGTATGAGCTCTTTGCCCAGCACCCACAGCCCTGTCATTGAATCTGAGCCACAGCAGGGCAGTTCATGCCACCCTGGTCACCAGCAGAGCTACTGTCATGGGCCAGGTTGCAGCTTGCATTCTCCATAGTGTTTCCCAAATCATTTATTTTTTAAAATCAGATTTTATTGAATAAATAAATAAAACATCAACTGGCATTTAAAAACTTTCCCAAATCAGTCACATGTCCCATCTTAGAAAACCATGGAAACCAGGTGAGTTGAAGTTTAACACCTGCGCCAAGTAGGTAGGCGGGGACCTGGTATCACGTCCATGGGCTAAAACAGGCAAGGAGGAAAAAGCCAGGTCCTTTCCTAGTGCAGGAGGCCGGGTGTTGGAGGGAAGGAGGGACGCACGGTCCCACAGCTGAAGGGCGGCCATAGTCTGCAGCCTGCAGCCACCCCAGGGTCTAAGGGAACGGCCAGATGGGGATCACAGACACGAGGACAAACAGAGGATGCAAGATGGCAGTGCTGGGCCTTTGTTCCCAGTGGAGGGGCGGTGTTTTGATTTGCTGTGACGTATTTCATCCTCCGAGGCCCTGGGTACCCGTGTGGTGTGCAGATCCTTCCAGGGCTCTGCTGCTCGGGGACTGCCTGTGTCCATCCCTGCTGACATCTACCTGAGCCTGCCTTGCCTGGCGGAGATCGCTGGGCACTGGGATGTGAGGAGGCACCCAGAGCCCTTATTGAGGGGTAGAGGAAAGAGGATCCCATGGACACGCCGCTGTCCCGTCAACTTAGCTTACAAAATGCTCACTCAAGGGCAACAGTATGAGGAAGTCCGAGATAGTGACCACAGAGTGCAGAACCCCCCACGACCAGCCACCTCCACACTACAGCTTTGGGGGTGGCTGCCCATCAAGCCAGGCCAGCCTGTGGCGCCTTCCTCCTGCCTTGGGGCACCTGGGGGTGGAACCCAAGGCTTGCACATGGCAGGAAATGTCTCTTCCCTGAGCTGTACCCTCAGTCCCCTGTTCCTAGAGAAATTCACCTCCCTGCCCAATGATGCAGGGCTTGGTGCCTGCAGGGTGGCCTTGTTGGAGAACAAAGAGAAAGCAGTGCAGGGCCACCCCACGTGGACTGAGGCACCCTCCACACAGCACAATAGGAATCAGATTTGGGGCCAAGGAAAGCAGGCCCAACTGGAAGGCTTCTCTCCACCTGCCTCTCCTCTTTAGAGCCCCAGTGCCCACTCACCTGCTGGCATAGACTTGTCTCCTACCTCAGGAGAACCCTGGCCAACAGCACATGCCCAGAGGCAGCCTGTGGCCATGATCACTCAGTTATCTCACAGCATATCTGGAACAGTCCAGAGGGCACTGGGCTCCAGATGGATGTAGTGCCATCCCGCCTCCCGTGTCCCTCTGCACAGTTGTGCCCTCCACACCCCTTCCAGCCAGGTCCCCCAGGAAGCAGACTCCACCTGGGATTTCTAGCCGTGGTAAGCACCTTGGGTCTGTGACAAGAACATGCTCTGTAGAATGTTTTCCACCCTTCCAAGGGCTGTGAGCCAGGAGGAGCCTTCCAGGAGGGAGACCCAGCTGGGGCCCAGCATCCTGGCATGTGTCAGCAGTAAAGGTCTTGGAGATGGGACAGCAGGCTTCTCTGAGCACTGCACATACAGTGATGAAGAGCGGAGACCTAGTGCATCAAGACTAACATCCTCCTTGGAGCGTCAAGGAAACCCTGATTCCCTGCATTGAGGAGAGGGTGTTGGAGGACAGAATACAGAGGGGATCATGCAGAGGCCCAAGCTCAAAGGTACTCACGGACGTGGGAGCACTCTGAGCTTGCCAGGCTCTCGAACACGGCCAGCACTGAGAGGGGGAAGGGTACGGTCCTGTGGCTGGGAACAGGGAGGCGTTGGTGGGGAGACCACAGGGAGATCCTAGGGCTTCAGATTTCTGTGAACAGGTAGTGGGCCTGGAAACGAGCACACGGCCTTGGCAGGTGCATATGGCCTCCCTCCCTGTCCTCCTTGAAGACTACATCACGCCCTTGAGTGGGCAGGTCAGCAACAGGAAGCCTCCAGACCTACTACTTACATATGTCAGAGCAGTCAGACACTTTGGAAGAAAGAGTCCACTGTCGGTGCAGCCCGACTAGGAGGTGCTGGGCATAGGAAAGGAGAGAAGCACGCCTGTTGTTTTAATTTTTAATTGCTGGAAATTACAAGCAAAATTTACCATCTCAGCCATCTTTAAGCGTCCTGCTGAGTGGCACCAAGAACACTCACACTGAGGTTCAGCCGCCATGTCTCATCCAGCCCCAGAACCCTTTACCTGGCAGAAGGGAAACACCACACCTACCACACATTCCTGCCCTGCCCCTGGGAACCGCCCTTTGCCCTCTTCTGTCTGGGTTTGACTGCTCTGGACACCTCATCTGCATGGAGATGCAGGACGTCTCCTTCTGTCACGGGTCTGCGTCTTCCAGCATGGTATCCTAAGGACCTCCATCCTGCAGCATTGCTGGACCTGGAGGGGAGAAGGGCTGTAGGCCAGGCTCAGACCTGGTGGCCAGTGGTGTGTGGTCCTGAGGGTGCTACTGCACAAAGGCTAGGACTTGGGGATAAGGACAGAGCCTCCCTGATATGGCCCCAGTGAGGGTGTCAAGAGATACTGCCCTGGTGTGCTAGGATGACTCCAGGAGTGGCTGAGAGGACAGCCACACTGCACAGAGAGAAATGCCAGGGCCACGGGGGAGGCATGAGAGGCTCTGAGCGACCCAGAAAGTCCCAGCTAATAGGTGCGCTGCCCCCTTACCAGGACAGTGTGCTGTGGAGAAGGGCCTCCAAGCTGCGGGGCCAAGGGCAGGATGGCAGCGTCTTCATGGGATAGATGGTGAGGCCTCGCTGTTGGAAGCAGGGTGGATGCCACCACCGCAGTGGGTGGCCAGCAGGCAGCAGCTGGGGACCCGGAACCCAAAGTCCAGCGTGCCAGCTGCACACTGCCCATTTGTGCAACAGATGCCACCAACATGGGCGACACGGGGGCAAGGGCACCCTACCCAACCCATAAGTCACACTTCCTTGTCCAGTTCTGATGCTAAGCCAGTCCTCGGACCAAGGCTCAGAGACAGCTCAGTTCTGGAAGGCCAATTTGCCATGCCATGGCAAGGAATGAGAACAACTCCTTTAGGCTTCCCCAAAGGGATCCACGGTGGTTTATTTGGGTGTCCAGGGCCAGGGAAGTGCGGCCTGGCCCTGAGACAGTGGTGAGGTCCTGGGGCTTTTATTCCTGAGAGACTTCTCTGCCATCAGCCCAGTGTGGTGTCTTCCTCCCAGAGAAGACCCGAACCTCAGCTCCTCCTCTCTGGAGCCCTGCACACACTACCTGCCAAGGCAGTAGGTGTGGCAGTTGGGCTGGCCTCCACCTCTAGACCCCATGGCAGGCTCCCCCTTCACCCCGCTCTGCAGGTGGCTCTGAGCCTCAGCACCTTCTGGCCCCACTGTGGCTCTCTGGACCACAGAGAGCCCCAAGGCTCCTCCAACCATCGCTCCTTGCAAAGGGATCCCAGAGGGAGATAAAAGGCAATAAAAGCGCTTCTATTTTCCTCCTCTGGGAAGTGACTGAAAGCACAGGGTAAGCTGAGCTTCACGTCAGGGTCACATGTGTCACCACCACTCACCAGGCCTCATCTCTGAGAAGTGAGGGTGAAGGGACCAGCTGTGGAAAAGGACATACCAGCCCCATCTCCACTCTGGTTGGGGACCTCAAGGATGTGCCCCTCGCTGACAGGAGGTACCTGGGGAGGAAGGGGCTGCATCTTCTGCCCAGCTTCCTGTCAGCTACTGGCCTCCCTGGGGGCTACAACCCCATGGATGCCTCTACCTGGAAGCTTCCTGTCCCCTGCACCCCACCACAGTCACGCTTGAGTGCCCCTCCCTAGTGTGCCTAGCTACTTCTTGCCAGGCCTCTGGCTGGCACCCTGGCTGGAGGATTAGGAGCTAGGCACATCTCAGCCCACACAGTCCTGGCCAGAGCTGGCACTCCGGCTGGGCTGACCTCATAGCAGGCCTGACACATTGCAGGCTGTGCTAGAGGTTCTTAGCCACCAGGAGCCAAGGGAAACCCAGCAGCACTGGGCCAAAGCAGGTTCCGAGCCCTTAGTGGCTCCAGGCTCGGAGACCTGACCTGACCGCTTGAGCATGTGGCACATACCTTTCTACTGTGACCTCACCCTGGTGGCTCAGTGGTAGGGTGCTCATCTTGCCTGAGTGGGGCCTGGGGGCTTATTCTACTGAGCCATCTCCCCAGCCCAAGCCTGGATTTAATTCCTGGTACTGGAGAAGAAAATAAAGGAAATCCTGTTGAAATTTTTAATGAAGACTTTGAAAAGGAATAGAGACCCATTTCCTTAAGATTCACCTTTGCCCCTTGGTATGTTGATGCAAAATTTATCTGCCCAAAAGCTATGGGAGGTTAAAAACCATGCCCTCTTCTCACGCCATTTTCTGGACACTTACAGCTTATGAGTGGCTGTGTCCTAGGAGGTCACCTATGCCTTAGGGTGCTGCTGAAACACAGTACCTGTTACAGTTTGTGTCTGGATGTCCCAAAAGCCTCATGCGGCCATGGGTGGTGGCTTTTGGGAGGTGGCTGAATCTAGATTGTGATTTGATTCATGTTCAGATGTTAGGATTAAGGGTATGAGTACCACACCCACCCTAGAGCAGGGAGTCTACATGCAATATAAGGGACAGAAAAAGATTTGTCCTTCTCCATCTCATTACTTTTGCTGCCTTCCATCACCATGAACTGCTGTCCCTTCCAAGGCCTCTTCCAGCCAGGTGCTACTTCCTGGCATCTCCCCAACTCCCAGAGCTCTGTTATCTCCGATCCACCAATGGATTAAACATTGCTGAGGTAACAGCTCTCCTGACCCAGTCTCCTCCCAAGGCCGCACCTCTGAGCACTGCTGCCCAGCACCACAAGCAAAGCCCACAAATCCCCGTCACAGTTCGCTGCCTGCCGCAGGCCCAGAATCAGTGGGGCTAAGTGACCCTGGACTGGAACTGTGAGCCCAAATGAGCATTTCTTCCTTCTTTGCTCTCGGACATTTTGTCACAGTTGTGGATAAAGGATTAACACAAAACTGCAGTGCCCCATGGCCTGGGCAGCCCCTGGAAAGCATATGGTTGAGCTTTGAGAGGAAGAGGCTTTAGGAGACAGAGAGAGGAAGAGAGAGCCCTGTACACCCAACATCTCCAATAAGAGGCATCCCTGGCCTATATGTCCCTGGGACAGGATTATGTCTTTGGGGGTGGCTGCAGAGTAGCTTCAGGATTCTGAAGTCTCTACAAAGGAGTCTGAAGTCTGAGGCGACAGCGAAGGGTGAGATTCACCTTGGAGGTGGGCATTGCACATGGGCTTCAGGCTTAGTGGGCATTCTGGGGTCCTCGTTCTTCCCAGGGGCGATGGGCTTTCGTACCCTGTTCATTCTCCAGGGTAGTCTGGATTGCATGAGACCTTGGAGGCCGTTTTTGGCCCGTGGGAGCTCAGGATGGCATGGCGATCAGCTTCCTAGGGTCTGGGGTCCCAATCCCTGCTCAGCTTCGACTGGCTTCGCCCCTGGGAGGGTTAGTCATTTCTGTAAGGCACATCTTTCAGATTTATAAAATGGAATTACAATAGCACCCACACTGCCTGACCTGGCCCCAGGGTCTTGTGAAGAGGAAGCAAGATAATGAAGCACAGCGCTCTGCCTGGTCCCAGTGATACAGGTGGGGCTCGAGTGGGGGTACTGGGGTGCAGAGCAATGGCTTCCGGGGTTGGCCCGAGAACAGGTGAAAGTGGATCAGGCTGGGCAGGGCTGGAGGGGAAGCAAAGCCTGAGGTGTGGGGACCATCTGATAGAGGCCGCAGCAGATGGAGTGCCCGGGGCTGCCCACAAAGTCTCCTCTGGAAACAACCAATCCGGGCACTTCTGAGCCCAGAATAGCCTGCTCTCCCAGGGCCGAGCATGACTGGCGGCTGCCCCAGTGCAGGCTCCAGGCCTGGGTGACTCTGCCAGGCCAACATACGGGGCGCCTCTGAGCTCCTCCACCTGCAGCTTCCTGGGAAACCACCCTTCGAGGTGGAGTCAGGAGCCAAGGAGGAGGAGGAGTTGTATCGCACAGGAAGTGTCAGATTCTGCTCTGCCCACGCCTGGAGCCCAGCCACACCTGCCTGGATCCTGGATCGCACCCAAGACTGCCGAGGCCACCCTTTTCCGTACATTGTGGTTTGGTTTTCTGATTGCCCATGACGGGTAAGCCTTCTGTGGAGACTTCCTGAGGGCTTCCCACCCCACCTCCCTGTGCCTAAACTTCTCAGCCTGGCAGCCAGGCCTCTTGCCATCTGGGCCTGCCAGGCCTGTGCCAAGCCGGTCGCCTGCGGCTCTGGAATGAGCTGGTACCATCCCGACCTCCGCTCCCTGTTGGCTGGCCTCTGTGTGGGAAGCCCACCTGCTCCCACTCCCACAGCTTGGTGGGTTCAGGACTTCTGCTTGCGCCAGGCTCCTGCTGACCCAGCGGGACTCACTGACGTGGCCTTTCAGCCCGCGCTTCCCAGCAGCGGCATCCTCCCCAGGCCATCTGCCATTGCAGCCTCCACACTGGGCTTGGTGGTGCTATTATTAGTTTCATTTTTGTACTTGCATTTTCCAAAGCCAAGACCTAAGAGGCTGGGTTGAAACTTTGTTCTGGCCAGAGACTCCTTGGTGGCCCCAGTCACCTAGAGTCCACCATTCCTCTCTGTACCTACCAGGTTCCTTTCGGGCCTCCCATCCAAGCTGTGCAAGCCAGGTCGGTCTCAGTGCCAACAAGTGCTGCTCCTTGAGCTAGGGAACCAGAGAGGAACAGCAGTGTCCTGGGTCCTGTACCCACCCTGCAGGCTGAAGGCTGCAGTGTGGCAAGGCCAGGGGCCCCCAGAGAAGGGAAGCAAGATATTTGGAGAGCTCCCCTCACCTTGTTACCACAGACACCAGAACTGGGTGTACAGAACATCCTGTAACATCCACAGAAGGTAAGATGGTCCATGTGGCCACAGAAAGCTTAGTGTTCAGCCGCTATCTAGGACTTTTGTCCAGAACCTCCATCCCTGTATCTCTTCTTGAACCAGCTTTGCCCAGGGCCAAGCCCTGAACATCCTGTCCATCACTTGGTTTCCAGAGCCAGCTTTGGCTCCTGAACAGAAATGCAAACTGGAATCTCAGCCGAGGCCAAGACACAAGTCCATTTTCTAACCCCCAAGACAGGGTGTGTTATAAAGAAAAGAGGGTGAATTAGGCTCACAGTTCTCCCGAGGCTGGTGCTATAGTTTCCATCTAAGATGTCTCCCCAAAGACTTCTGTGTTCAGAGATTCAGTGGCTTTTGGAAGTGGCTGAATTATGGGGCTCTGACTTCTTCAGCAGACTAATTCATAAATGGCTTCATAATTTGATGGCACAATGGGGAGGTCATGAGGACTGAGGAGGCGGGACTTCACTGAAAGGAGCGGATCGTGAGGCATGACCCTGGAGGTTGTATTTTGTCCTTGGGCCCCTCCTCTCTGGGTCTTTCTCTTTCTTTCTGCTTCCTGGCCACTGTGAAGCGGGCAGCTTCCCTCAGTCATTCCTGTTCACTGTGACTTCTGCCTTACAGCCCTATAAGCAATGGAGCCAGTTCACCAGGGGCTGAAGCCTGTGGAACTGTGAGCTAAGCATGACTTCCTTCCTCCAAGTTGCCTTTCTGAGATGTGTGGTCCCAGCAACAAAAAGCCAATGTACACAGCTGAGAAGTCTATGCTCAGGGGCCACCGCTGGCCATGGCTTCGCGCTGTCTCCTAGTGTGGGAGAAGTTGAAAAGAGAGAGAGCACACGTGTGTCAGAGCACAAGGAGCTGCACTTCTGAGATACCTAACTCATCCCTGTGACAAGAGCATGAATGCCTTCATTAAGACTTGGTACCTTCTACCGAACTTCTCCCACAAGTCCTGTCTCTTGATGCCACTGTGCTGAGGAACTAAGTTTCCAACACAGTTATTCAGGGAACACACTCCATTCACAGCTAATTCCAAGAACTAAGAATTTCTGAACAAGGGCCAAGCTGCTGTTAGCCCAGTCCTGTGCCTAGGATCCTTCATTCCCCTGCTCACCCTCTATCTCTTCCCTAGCGCACCCTTCTAAGATGGTGTTTCTCATGATTCCAGGGTCACTGTTGCTATATTTAGCTACTTCAAGGCGAGGCTGGTTTCCTCTCCTCCCTGTATCACAGTGATCCTCCTCATTCCTGTTCTCCTTGGTTCAGCTGAGTCTCCTCGTGGTACGGCACAAACACGTTGGATTGCTTATGTGGTGGGGAGCAAAGGGATCTGTGCACCCCACAGAGCACACAGGGGCAGGGCTGTGGACAAAGGTTGAAGGAGCGATTTCCTCAACTTGGGACTTAGTGTTGGAGCCCAGGCTCTACTCTGTGGAGTGCACACATGTCCTCACCTGGCCTCCATGCATTCCTGCTCATTGCTGCAACACTGGACGGAAGGAGGATGGACTTAGCAGGGCAGGAGCCTCAGGTATGACAGTGGCAGGAGGTGACAAGATCTCCCTCCTGGACAGAACCATCCAGGCTCCTCTGAGGCCCTGGTCTGCAACAACGGTACTCTCAGCACAAACAGTGTCGCTTGTCTCTCTCCTTACCCACACAGTAAGACACACAGACAGTTCTAACATAACTGCTAACACTTCAAGGCCATATCCCTAAGTGATACTGAGGACAGGAGACCTCAAGTGGCTGCCTGAGGCGACTTGACAATGCCAAGGGCATGTATTGTTTGCTCCCACCAAAGTGCAGTAATGGGCAGAAGCCCCCGGATGCTCTCACAGAGCAGTTACTGTCCAAAGCAATCACACATCCCTTGTAGGCGGAAACCTTCCACATCCAGAACTCTGCATGGGCACCGGGAGTTGTCCCTTGGAACTGCAAGCCTCAGGGAGCTGCTCTGGTTGTGCCTCCCATCCCCAATGCAGCAGGAGGAGCTGGCTGTGGTGGGGCCTAGCTCCAAAAGGCACCTTGGCCTCCTGTTGGGAGACATGGGGAGTGTATAATTTCTTGCAAACCATAGGCAGGCTGTTGTACTGTGGAGTGCTAGAGATCTTCCTCCCCTCTGACTGCACTTTGGAAACAATCTCCCTCTATCCCCTCAAACGTCCCCTTTAGCTTCTTTTATCACTGTGAGAGTCGCTGTTTTATATTCCACCTATGAATGAGAACAGGCTGTATTTGTCTTCTCGTGCTTGGCATATTTCATATCTCCCAGTTTCACTCACATTGCTGTAAATGACAAGATTCCATTCCTTGTTGTGGCTGACTAGTATTCCACTGAAGACAATGCACTTTTCCTTCATCTGTTCATCTGTCCCTGAGCCCCTAGGTTGATTGCCTATCTTGGTTATTGTGAACATAGCAATATCAATGACTCTAATTTGATCATTACATATTACATACATTCGTGGAAATAGCATACCATATCCTGCAAGCATGGGCAGCTATTACATGTCAGTTAAAAACAGGACAAGGAGTCTGTTTCTCTTCTGAATCAGCACCCACTGGCATGCCCCGGAGGCCTTGTCACAGGAGCCAGTGTCCCAAGGCACTGTAGGTTGTCCCCAAACCCATGCCCCTAGGGTCCTCTGCCCTCTGTTGTGGGAAAGCCGGACTCACCCTGTGCTCAGCTGTCTTCCCCATCAGGATGGTGGCTATCAAGCTGTCTCCCCTTGTGTTTTCCCCAGTGTTCAGCTTTGTGCACATTGGACTGAGGCGAGAGACCTGGAGCCTGCCCACCCCTTACCCCAGCAGGTTCCAGTAAAGCTGGGGCAGGTCCCCAGCAAGGCCCCCCTTCTATCTTTAGGACCCTCTCCAAGGACGAGTGATGCAGAAAAGTGCCATTCCCTGGTGACACTTCCAGAACCAAAGGCCTTGAGGTGCCCCCTCATGGGATGCAAGTTTCTCCCAGGCCTCTTGTGCACAGGGAGGGAGGCACGAGCAGCAGACTCTTTGGGCTTTTACCATTCACTGTCCTGCTTGACTTTAAAAATGTTGGGGGGCGGGGTCTTCTCCTCCAGGACCCAGTCTGTGATGAAGTAGGCATGGATAAGGTGCTCTTCCTGCATGGACATCAGGTCTAACTGGGCCCTGCCTCTGGGTGCATAGGCGCAGAAGCCTTTCTGGGGCCCAGAATCAGAGTCACCACCCTTGGGGATATGGCATAGGTGTGGCCATGATGGCTTTGAGGTGATAAACCCATGAGTAGCACACACAGGGAGGAATCTGTGAAGGAGAGGTATAGACAGAGCTCTGACAAGGGAAAGCTCCTCAAGTATGTGTGCGCGTGTGTGTGTGTGTTCATGCACGCCCATGGCCTGTGTGTGCAGCCTGCTTCTGAGCAAGATTTGGCTCAGGATGCACTGTAGGTTGCCCCCAAACCCACTGTGCTGCAGGATTTAGCAGGGCCACATGCAGGCTGGCAGCAGTCGTGGGAGTTGGGGACAGCTGATCAGCAGCTCCTAAGAGGCCAGTGAGGAGCAGCAGGAGTCCTCAGGACTGGGGTCTTCCCAGCGGCTGTGGGGACTCCTGGCTCCCCACTGTGGGGGCTGGCCCACAGACCAGCACCACAGAGGCCAGGACCCAGTCTCCCTCGAAGAACCCCCAGCCCCTGTTGCTGCACGTTCAAAACACACTGCTCTCTGAGAAAAACAGGTGGACAGGAGCCTGGGGTGGTGACAGTGGGCAGAGGGCGGACAGACACCTCCTGGATGGAGGAGAACGAGGTCAGGGCCTTGGCCTGCAGCCTGCTCCTGGATGCCCACAGCAAGGAGCGGAGCAGCTGCTGAAATACATGACGGCGACCATACCGCAAAGGGCAGATGCACAACCCATGCTTGTGGCAGGACGAAAGCGCCTCCTTTACAGAGATCCTGCTTCTGGGAGCCACCAGCCTTGGCCGGCCTGCTACTCACTTCACAGCCCAGCTGAGCTCAGAGCCCTGCGGAGGCTGCTCAGCTGCTGCCACCTTGGGTCCTGATGACTGCAGGTGAAGACCCTGTAGTGGGTCCCGCCAGGCAGGGTCCCCGGCTCTGGGACAATTGACCACTGCAGCACAGGTGTTCAGAGTGCACCCTTGATGCCCATGAGCCAGGCCCAGCTAAACAAACGCCTTCTGCTGGCACAGGTGGGCCCTATGCGATCTTGAGGGTGAGCCCTCCCACCCCAGCAAGCCTTCCTTCTCATCTTTAACTCAGGCAGAAGCAGCAGTGCCAGTTGCCCTGGAGACAGAGCAGAGGCTGAGCCCACAGGCCCAGCTGCAGCAACACTATGTGTTTTTCTCTTCTTGTGGTTTCTCCTTGGGGTTAGGCAATGTTTCATTTCTCTGCATACAAGTGCTGCTCTCTCTACAGTGTCAACAAACTCTCAGCAGAGGGCCTGGGGGGTGGGGTGGGGGTGCTTCTCCATGCCAGCCACAGCCCCCTGGTCCTCCCAGCCTCTGGGGCTAAGACAGGAGCAGCAGCCAGAGGGCTGGTGCAAGGTCTGGTAAGATCGGCACCCAGTGAGTGTCTCCACATTTATCACCTGCCAGATGCATTTTAAGTAGGGGAAGGTCCCCAGGCCCTGAGCTGGCACCTGGGCCAGAGCACCCAAAGTCCTGGCTTCCTGGAGGTCAGCTCTGGCCCAGCCCCCTTCTCAGCTCCCTGACCTCCTACCCCACATGGCACCCCCAGCGGATCCGCTTGCAGCCTCTGAGGGCCACCCTGGGAGTGGGTGTCCCCATAGGTGCCATAGGTTTATCACTTGCTCACTCCCTTCCAGGAAGTTGCTGTAGGGCCACAGTGCTGTAGAGTGGGCCTGAAAGGCAGACCTGTGTCTCCCAGGCTGTGGCGATGCCACCAAAGGGCCCAGAGGCCTGCTTTGCATTTCGGGTGGCAGGATGGCCCAGGAGTGGCTGCTCTCTCAGCTAGGGAAGGGGCTCCTGGCTTTGGGATCAGAGGCTCCATGGGAGCTCTGGAGCTGCCAGCCTGGTGGCTGGAGTACACCAATAGTCTGCAGCAGGCCTTCAGCCCTCCTGTCTGGAGCAGACCTTGCCCAGCTGTGGCCAGGTGGGGTCCATACCACGTTTCCCAACACCCAGGTCCATCCCACAGGTGTTTGCAGGGGGGCCAAACCCAAAGTTGGTCAGGCGGCCCTGCCTCCACTTTCTCAGCCTCCTCTGCAGTATAGGCGGCCCACCACCCTAACCACGGTCACTGGAGAAAGCTTTCCTGAGGCCAGGACAGGACGCAGCCACTGAGCCCCTTGTTCCTTGTCACTTTGTGAGGGTGAGAAGCTGTGTGATTCTGTGAGAGCCCCAGGGGACATTCTGAAATGGTGGAGCTTAAGCTCCTCTCACACTGAGGCTCTGTGGCAGTCCTTACTCCGGATGTACCCGCGCCAATGCCGTAGCCACACCCCACGGGCCGTGAAGTCCCCGAAGCAGTGGGGGTGGTGAGGGTGTGGTATCCTCCAGCTCCTTAAGTCCGTTACACCCAGCAACCTCGGGAACAAAACCCCTGTCACCAAGGGAGTGGCCAACCCCAGGGCCCCAGGGGTGTCTTCCATGTTCTGCATCTGGGTCTGCTCAGGTGCCATCACCTCCGAAGCAGACTCTGTGATGAGAAACTGACTCGGGTGGGGGAGGGGCAGCTGTCCGGGGAAAGCACTCCTGGGGGCCGGCTCAGCTGACATCTGCACCGCCATTGTTCTGTCCCAAGCCAGGGAAGGCGCTTCTGGCACACAACTTTCCCCCGTCCCTCCCTCCGATACTCCTGTCCCCACTCAGTCAAACACAGGTCACCCACACACTTTTTCTGTGGTCCAATCCTAGTGCTCAGGACAGGACAGGGAGAAGGCCTCCCAGAAGCCTGGGCACTGTCACATGGTCTCCCTGAAGTGCTGCCACCCCGTGTGTGTGTGTGTGTGTGTGTGTGTGTGTGTGTGTGTGTCCTCTGCGTGTATGTGCCCATCATCCTCACAGTGCTCAAGACTCGGAAACCACCGCATCTGCCCTCTCGCCCACCCCCTCCTCAGAACACACCACTCTGCTGTTCCTCCTCAGGCCGCTTCTTTGAGTCCCAGGCTGCTGACCGGGCTTAGGCCTGCAGCTTGCTAAGAGCACGGGCACCCCTGCCAGTTGCCCCTAGGAGACACAAGAAGGGGAGGGTGCTGGTCTCTCTCTCCCAGAAGTCCACAGGCAGCCCTCCCCACTACCCAGGAGCTCAGGGTGGTACTCAGTACCCAGATGCCCAGAGAGGCAGCAAGGCCTTGGCAGGAAGGGCAGGAGAGGCTTCCCCAGGGAGGGGGAATCTCCGTCTTGGCTGTGATCAAGGAGCCTGGCAACAGCAGGTCCCCACCTGTGACTGAGCCCAGCGTGGGAACAAGAAGAAAGAGTGGCTCGGGAACTGGAGACCGCAGCGGGTTTCGGTTCAGCCAGCATTTGTAGAAGCCCAGTTTCGTGCCAGAAGGGTGCTCGGCTGGGGGCGGGCGCCAGGAGGCAGGTGGTGCTGGCCTGCCCTCCTCTGGTCTGCTCTGAGCAGGCCGGCACAGGGGAGGAGAGGCAGCCTACAGGTCCCGGAGAGGGGTGCAGGCAGGTTGGCTGGGGCAAAAGAGTGTGGTGCTGTGAGGAACAGCAGCAGGAGCTGCATTTGCCTAGTGTGCGGATGGGGCGTGGGTCTGGGCCCATGGCACCTGGAGCCAAAGCAAGGCAGGACTGTCCACGGCCCGCACAGTGGAGGCCACAGATCCCAGCCAAGGAGTGATGAGCTAAGGGCAGGGGTACCGGAAGATGGCACGGGCGGGGTGGCTGCCTGGCGTGGGCAGGATGGCCGTGGGCCTTGCGGCATCAGACAGGGTGTTCTGAGCCTCCGAGCCTGCGCCGTACATCCCCTCCGGGTGTACAGGACTTCTCAGCGTGGGGCGCGGTCAGGCAGCTTTCCGGGTGGAAGTCCAGCCCAGGCTTGCCAGCGCTGGTCTGGCGGCGTTACGTACTGCAAGCAGAGCAGGCTGCGCTTCTGTTCTCAGGGTCTGCGGGCTGAGGCCAGGTCTCTGGGGCGAGTGAGATTCTGCTAAAGCCTGTGCTCGAAGACTGGGTTGTTTCTCGGGCTTGCGAAAGTGAAAGTGCGAACAGGGACCAAAGCTGTGCTAGATGTTGGGAAATGGGAAGAAAATGTTCAAGTGGGAAGGAGAACAACTGAGTGGGAGTGGCCAGGGAAGGAAGGGACAGGAAAAAGGAGAAGAGAAAGAAGTGGAGACAAAGCTTTTATAAATAAAGAGGAAAGGAGGGTGAGGGAGGGGAGGGGAAGGGAAGAAGAAGCCAGTTATGTCACGCACAGGTACACATTCCCTATGACAAATGGGATCATTATCTCTATCTAAAATGTACCAATAAATTTTAAAGAAGAGGAAAGATGAATTAAGAATATGAAATGACAAAAAAAAAATAGGAATTCATGATTTAGGTCTTTTGCAAGTAACCAATTCTAGCTGGCTTTAAGCAAAAAGAAGAACCCCGGGGTGAGGAAGCCAGCCTGGACCACAGGGCAGGGTGTGCCACCCCCCTTTGGGCCCCAGTGCTCTGGTGCTCACGGGCAGGCACAGCCCCCTCCCTCCCTCTCTCTCTCCCCCCTGAGCTCTCTGCCCTGGCCTGGAGCTCCTTGCTCTACAGATGTGGCATGTCCCACCAGTGAGAAGTGACTGCCCCCAGCTGTACCAGGTGTACGGCTCTGTAAGTGATGGCCCAAGGGGGAGGATCTGATGGCTGTGTCCATTCCTGGATCAGTTGGAAGGGCTGGTATAGCTGTGAGTCAGGCCATGGCTATGTCCCCCAAGTCTGGACCAGAAGGTGCTGGGTGGTGCTGAGGGTGAGTCACACACACACACACACACACACACACACACACAGCACATGTGTACATAAACACATGCAGTGAGCATATACATGCTCATACAGCATACATACACACAAGTACACACAGATATATATGCATTGCATACAACATACACTCAAACATAGATACTAAATTTGATACAAATTTACATAGATACTAGCACACACCATCAAGAAGCTGTTTTGTTTATAAAATGGCAGATGTGCACCTCTCCAAAATCACAACACAGCAGTATCCTTGTCTGATACCCACAGTGGACCACTATAGAACCTGAGCCAAGTTCAGTCCTTGGCTTTGGTCAGGCACCTACGAGTCCGATGGACAGCATGGCTTCCTTTCACTGTCCAGCCTGGGCAGCACAGGCGTGGTGAGCTTGCCTGCCACGCTGGGCCAAGCCCCAAGGCTCAATGGGGTGAAATGAGGTCTCTGCCCAGGCTTAGAAGACGACTGTGGAAGCCAGAGAGAACTTGGGTGCTAGGTCCTTGTCACCTGCTGTGGAGAGGGCTGAGTACTCACCCAGCTTTCCCCATGTTCTGTTCTGTCTCTGTGTCTGTATCTTTCTGTCTTGTCTCTTTCTCTTTCTGTGTCTGTCACTGTCTCTATCTCTGTCTCTTTGTCTCTCTGTCTCTGTCACTATCACTGTCTCTTTGTCTGTCTCTTTCCCCATCTGTCTCTATTTCTCTATCTCTGTTTCTGTCTTTCTCTGTCTCTCTGTGCCTGTCACTGTCTCTGTCTCTGTCTCTGTCACTGTCTGTCTGTCTCTGTGTCTGTCTCTGTCTCTCTCTCTCTCTCTGCCTCTATTTCTCTGTCTCTGTCTCTGTCTCTCTCTCAGCTTCCCCCCTACTAGAGCAACCCCCCTCCATTACAGGTTGAACATGCCAGGGCATCCCTGAGACAGAGGACAGATGGCTAAGTTGAGCTTTTACTCTCCATTCTCACTTCCCTCCCCTTGGGTGATTTCTGAGCAAATCTTTGGGGCCCTTTTGAAGAATAAGCAGTGCCCTTATCCCCCACATGAAGCTCTCCCTCCTTCCTAAGCTGCCACTACTGGCCCCACCTTCTCCTGGGTCCCTGCCCTGGTGTGTCTCCCTGGGTCTATAGGGACACTGGGTCCCTGAGCTCAGAAGTGGGACCTGACAGCTTTAACCTGTGCATGCCAGGGTTAGGGATGCTTGGGCTAAGTCCCTGCGGCGCTGGATCTCCATCGCAGCCTTCAGTCTCCCTCTGCTTGGGCTCCCCAGGGAGGGTTCCTAGCGCTCACCCCTTCAGGGCTCCCCATATCCTACCAGGGCTTCCCATACAACTGGCCCACCCAGTTCCCTTCCACCCACGCATATCTGCCTATACACCTGCCTCCTTTACAGAGTCAATGACTTGCAGGGAAGCCAAAGGAAAGCCAGGCCATGGTGCCCTTCCTTCTGCCACCTATGGGAGAGGAGGTGCAGGCCTGCAAAGGACACCAGGTCCTCAGCAGGAAGATCCGGTCTCCTGGGCCACATGTGTGACTGCTTGCTCAGCACCTTCTGCAGGCTTCTCTGGCCTTGCTCCCTTGACAGGCTTGTCCTGGATCCCACTGTTCCCTTCTGCTGTAGACTCTCCTCAAGGTTCTATTTCCGGTCTCTAGGCACCCCTGCCCAGGGGCCCTCTTCCTTTAGTCTCTTCCTCCTCCTCCGCCCTCTCAGTGCCCCTCTTGTCCTGGGTCGCATCGTATCTGGGCTTACCTGTGTGTCCCCCCTGATGTGTGTGTCGAAGCCCTCACCCTAGGGCCTCAGAATGTGCCTGTTTTAGAGATGATGGCTTTAAAGGCACGGCTAAGCCAGAACTAGGTCAAGAGAGTGGGTCCACTTTGATAATATGGCTGTCCTGAAGAAGTTAGAGCACACACAGAGATATCAAGGACACTCCAGAAGAAAAGGCCATGTGAGGACGCCAAGAGAAGACAGCCGACTATAAGCGGGGGTGGGGGGTGGGGAGATGGGGGCTCTGCCTGGCTGCTCCTTTGAATTCTGCCTCTAGAACTGGAGAGCATGAATTTGTTGCTGAAGCCACCTTATCTATGGTGCTTTGCAGTGGAAGCCCTAGCAAACCGATGTACATCTCCTTCAGAGACTTCCAGAAGGGTCTAGCAGCAAAAGAGGCAATGGCTTATTCGCTACGCATGAGCAAAGAGAAACAAGAAACCACATTAGCAGGGCCAGAGCTAACTCTGAAGATGAAACAGGTTTATGTTGTGGCTTCTCCCATTGTGCACGTGCAGATCTGAGGACTGATGGGGTGGAGGAGGGTCGCCTCTCCTCGGACCGCCTGCTGATGCCCTGGCCACGGTGTTGGGTCCCACCCTATCATGTGGAGTCCTGCTGGTTGGAAGATCTACCCCCTGGTAGATGATCTCACCAGTGCACTCCCCCAAAGTGACACCTCTTGAGATACCCATGGTCTTGAGCCAACTTGTAAGGTCCAGCAGCCCGCTGCTACCTGAGGTGGCCCATCCTGATTACTCAGGGAAACTAGAGGCTGTTGCATGGAGGACTGGAGACTGGCACAGAAGCCACAGGGGCCCTTCAGTGCCTCCCATCCAATCCCAGGGTGAGTGAGGAGGTCCAAAGGCAGCAAAGGCAGAAGACAGACCCTGCGAAAAGCTTTGAAGGACCCTGCCACATCTGTCCCATCCAGCTGAGAGCCAAACAGAGGACAATTTACTCTTTCAGGTTTTTACACTAGTGAGGCAATGTGATGTTTACACATGTGGGACTGATTGATTTCACTTATGAGTATGGTCTCTAGTTGCATCCATTTACCTATAAAAGCCTTGAGCATCTCTTTTTTATAGCTGAGTAATACTCCATTGTATAAAAATACAACATATTTTTCATCCATTCCTCAGGTAATGGGCATTTGGGTTATTTCCAAGATTCAGCTATGACAAATTGTGCTGCTACAAACATATATCACTGTGGTATAATGCTTTTAGTTCTGCTGCAAAAATTCCCAAAAGGTAAATAGCTGGGTTGATTGGGGCCTCCAATCCTAGTTTTTTGAGGACTCCCCACTGATTCCCACAGTAGCTGTACCACTTTATAATAAGAGATTCTCAGCCTCTGCGGAGTGTGGTATCTGCTGAGGGTCTAGACCCAATTTACCCTGGATATTACAGGATGCTGTACCTGAATGTAAGTGCACAGCCAGGCACACACCTATGCGAGAGCACCGAGGTCATGATAAAAACAGTCCATGCTTCAGAGCTTCCCCTGGAAGCTCAAACCCCACCCCAAAGTAGCTAGCACCTGCCTGAACACCACAGGGTAGTTCTGTCTGTTGAATGTGGCATGAATGAACTCAGGCTTTTTTTTTGTTTGTTTTTTCAAAATCTTAATTCTGTCTCTCTAACATTCATCTCTGTTGTACAGAGCTGATTGTCCAGCTCATTGCTTTGAAGTTAGTTTCCATTTGGAAGGTGCAAGCATCCATTTGACTGTGTAGCTGTTGACGGATATTTGGGCAATTTCTAAATTTTAGTTATCACATTGCTTCTGTGGTCATCTTAGGACATGTCTTTCAGTGAATATATACATCTGTATTTCTGTAGGGTATATTTCTCCAGTGTTTATGTCGGGTGGTTCTCCCATCACAGGGGTAGAACCTGTTTTCCCTACATCCTCAGCACTGCCTGTGATTAGCCTTTTCATTTTAGCCTTTCCATTGGGTGGGCACGTGGTACTGGACTGAAGCCAGCCTGCAACCTTCCTGCCTATCAGCTTCCTTCTCCTCCTCTTCCTCCTGGCTTGCCTTCCTTCCTTCTTTCCTCTCTCCTTCCTCCTCTTTTATTTTTGCTAATAGCTTTATTGAGATACAATTTATGCCTCTAAATTATGTGATTTGATTGTTTTAAACATTTGCACATTATGGTACAGCAGTCACCATAATGAATTTTAGAAGATTCCCATTGTTCTCTCTCCAAAAGAAACCTCACAGCCTTTAGCTGTCAGCTCCAGCATCTGGCTACCACAGATCTACTTTCTGTCTCTATAGATTTACTGTTCTGGACATTTCATCTGCATGGACTGGTTCAACCCGTGGCCTCTATTCTGTTTATCTGTTCCTCAGAAGGACATTTGGTTGCTTTCATTTCAAGGTTATTTTGAATAAAGTTGCCATGAACATAAGTGTACATGTTTTTGTGTGGGTGTATATTTTTGCTCTCTTAAATCTCTACCTAGGCGCAAAATTGCTTATTAAACAGTAATGCTGTTAACCCAAAGAGAAATTGCCAGGTTTTCCCCAAACTTTCTGCTCCATTTTACTCTCTCACCAGCAATGCCTGAGAAATCCATTTTGCCATATTTTTCCCAACCCTGTTATTTTAATTTTTTTCCCATTTTCTCCACCCTGGTGGGTGTGTATCCCTATTTCATTGTAGTCTTATAGTTTTTTTTTTTTTTTTTTTCTTTTTTGGTACCAGGGACTAAACTCAGGGCCTTGTGCTTGCCAGGCAAGCACTTATTCTGCTGAGCTATCTCCCTGGCCTTTTATTGTAGTTTTGATGTGTTGTTGTTTTAATTAGTGTTTCCTTGAGGCCTGATGAGGTTAAGCACCTTCATATACTTTATTTATTTATTTATTTATTTATTTATTTATTTATTTTGGCAGAACCAGTGATTGAATTCAGACCCTTGCACTTGCCAGGGAAGTGCTTACTCCAGTGAGCCGTCTGCCTGGCCCCTTCATACCTATTAGCCACAGGGACACACCTGTGCTCATTGTACTTTTTCCCTCTTGGGTTATCTGCCACCTTCGTGTTGATTTTAATAGCTCTTCATATATTGTGGAGGAGTGCTTTGGTAGATGTGGTATAAGCCCTTCCTCCACTTGTGCCTTGTCTGTTCACTCTTTGAATGCATTTCAGACATAAGCTTTAAGGGCTGGTCAGATAGCTCAGTGGATGATCTGCCTGAGTAGGCAGGGGCAGGGACCGGGTCTGACCCGGTGTGCAGTGCAGGCCTCGCCCCTGGGACACACTGAGATGGAGTGGGACTGGGCGTGGTGCACACACCTGTAATCCCAACACTTGGGAGGCTGAACATAGGAGGATCACTATGAGTTCAATCTGTGTAGTGAGACCTGTAGGCCCTGTACTAAATACATAAAAAATAAAGAAACATAACTTTTAAATTTTAATGTAATCCACATCGCCCACTTTTCTTTCCCCCTTCTCTTCCTTTTCCTCCTCCTCTTCATCTTCACTGTTGTGGCTATTGTAGTCCCTATTTGTCCTGCATCTTCCTTTTTTTTTTTTTAACCACACTCCTGCATCTTCCTATTTGACAGTCTTTTTGACACAGGGTCTCACTATGCAGCTCAGGCTGGCCTTAAGCTCACTTTGTAGCTCAGGCTGGTCTTGAACTCACAACAATCTTCCTGCCTCAGCCTCCCGAGGGCTGGGATTACAGGCATGTGCCACCACACCTGGCTCTTGACAGTCTTTTCACAGATCACAAACCATCCATCCACAGTCTCAGTTTTACCGTAACAGTCAAGTGCAGTGGCAAGTCCTTGTTGCAAAATTTCACTTCCTGGTGCCCAAGCTGAGCACCCACAGATGGTAACTGTGTGGATTGATGCCGTGGGCACCACAATGCCATTTTCCACGAGTGACGAGTCCATCTCTGCATCCATATTAAAACAGGAGAACAGCCCCAGCACAGGCCCCCAACTTCGAGGAGGGTCTCCAAGTCCATTTCCTGGGTGTGAGCCCACTCAGGCAAACAGGAAGCAACTAAGTAGTTCACATTCAGATTGGTAGAGAGAGCTGACTACAAAGAGAAAGGGAAGAAGATGGGTGGTTGAGAAAGGAGGGAGAGAGCTGGAGAACAGAAGGAAGTGCTGTAGGCGGCTGAATTAAATAGAAATATTATAGGCAGTCAAACAGGGCCAGGCCCTCAAGGAGACAAACATGGAAGACAAGGTGACTTTACAACTTGGAAGAAGTGGAGACACTCCTGTATGGACCACACCTCAAGACCAAGACAGAAGAGGAAACACAGCTACATACTTCCCTAGGGATGGGCATCAGGGATTGATACTCTAGTTTTTTTTTTTTTTTCAGAACCAGGAATTGAACTCAGGCCCTTGAGCTTGACAGGAAAGTACTTATTCCACTGAGCAATCTCCCCGACCTAGAGATTGATATTCTAAATAGCTATATCAATCACCTTGAAAGAGCCCAAATGAGTCACTAGCCCAACCCTCAAGAAGAAGACACCCTGTCCCATACCCATGCCTGCTTACTATGTGACTCACTTCCCCATTTGGTGCTAGACTTAATCAATTTTACCTGAACAATGCTGCTTATAATCTCACTGGTTGACTATAGTTTTGTACTACCTCGTGCCCACTTAGGTGAGTTCCTACCTTAGATCCGCCTCACCATGTTTTTCCTCTATAAAAGTCCCTGGAAGAGACAGCTCCCCAGGGACAACCCAGTGCTCAGGCCCCCCTCCTGTCCCTCTCTTCAACAGGAGCTTTCTTTCCCTCAATAAACATATTCTGCTCATAACCTCCGTTTGTTCCTAAAATTCACTGTTGTTTTAGAGAACACGGACTTGCCCCAGGTACCTTTTAGGCTGGGAGATCAGTTTTTCTCCCTGTGTCATTTGGAGGTTCCCTGTATCAGAAGGAGGGATGGAGCCCAGAGACCAGAATTCGTATCCCTTGTCACAGTCCATTTGTGCTGCTATATAGACCATAACTTACAAATAACAGGGCTTTATTTTCCATAGTTCTGAAGGTGGGAAGTACTAGGCCAAGACACCAGACAATTTGGAGTGCTGTGAGGGTCTCCTTGTTGCTAGATGACATCTCCCCTTGTGTCCTTGTGTGGTGCAGGAGGCAAAGGTTCTGCCTTGAGCCTTTGAAAAGCGTGCTTAGCCATTCAGGAGCTGGTGCCAGTGACCTCACCACCCCAAGGGCCATTCTCAGTAATGGAATCATCACGCTGGTGGGTGAGGGTTTCAACACATGCATTTTACTGAAGAAAACTTCGGACCACAGCACCTCCAGGGTACCCAGAGCTTGCATCTACTCCTGCCGCCATGGGGAGGTGGGAGCTGAGGAGAAGCTGGCACTTTTGGCCCTGGGCCTAGGAGGAGTCACTTTCACAGCCAGGGCTGTAACCCCTCATAAAGGTGGGTTCTGCACCAGGGATTCCCAGTGAGACCACCACTGTCTTCTCAGAACAGGCACTACTCTCTCCTTGCTCACTGTCTCTGTGCTTCTGCTGAGTCTGCTGTGTTAGGTCCTCCAGCAAGGGAGAAGCCCCTGAGGTACTGCACCCAGTCAGATCCTCCAGCAAGCAAGGGGCTGGGAAATGCAGAGCATGGGCCAGTGGGAGCTGGGCCCAGGCATCTCCAGCGCCCCCACAGGATTCCAGCCCATTGCTCCAGGCCCCAACTCTGCTGTGAGGCTGCACAGCTCCCACACGCCTTGCTCTGGCTGATGGGGCTCATACTCCGTGTCTCGGGCTATCCTGTTGAAGAGCTGTCCTGGAACCACAGAGACTGCGTGTCTTCCCCACTAGAAATGAGTTCCAAAGCACAGGCTGTGTCGAGTACTTAGGAGGCACTAATGCAGTGGATAGTGATGGGATGAGCAAGCTCACAATTAATGAGGGAGAGAGCTGCCCCTAGGAAATCTGCGTGGTAGGCAGGAGTCTGCTCCCTGGTGACTCTACCTGAGACCCAGAGTGTGTACTTCCCCCAGGCCCTGCCCTCCCTGATGTGGGGCCCCTCCCCCGTCCTTCCTCTGGACCCTGCACCTGGTTTTTAAGGGTGGGTAACTGGAACTCTGTCGTGGATGGCGCCATCCCAGCCTTGTGGCATAAAACACACACAGCTATCTATAACCTGGGCTATTTATATAGAATTTGTGAAAAAAAGAGTTCTGTGGTTGAACAAATTTGGAAATTTCAGGTTTAAGCAGATTAAACAGCATTCTTCACTGCAGAACTTCTCAGATCTTCAAGATGTCAACGTGACCATCCGGGAAGGAGACACACCAGTTACATTCCCCAGGCTTATGTAACCACAAGCCTTTCTTTTTAGGAACACTTACACAGCATTTTGTAAAAGATAAATTATGACTTTCAATATATTTCACTGATCTATGAATATGTAACACATGTGCGCAGCGCAAAATAAAGCAAGTTCCCCTGCCAAGGCTGCGGGTCTGATGGACCAGTGGGCCCCTGCGCTAGGCTCTTCCTCCTGTGCTTCTCCTGCCACAGTCTGGGGACCACGGAGCGTCTTGTAGGATGGGAACTGTGAAGAACAGCATCGGGAGCCCTGAGAAGTCTTTCTTTTTTAATTTTTAATTTAAAATTTTTTATTACAGTGAAAGACACATTGTCATTAATCCCCCTCAGAATACACCTCCTCCCTCCCACAGTCCTCGCCGCTTTCGCAGTCAGTTCTGGAGGTCTTCCTTCCGGGGTGTCTGCAGGAGCGGAGCAGGGGCTGCCCTCGGGGTCCTGGATCAGTTCAAACCTTGACCTTTCATGATCATTTTTACTCTGGAGCGCAGCCAGAAGTCGCATAGAGTCATATCTGCTGAATAAGGTGGACACGGATGCACGACATTGTTTTTACAAGCCTGCCTTTCTGCTGGATGGGGCTTGGCGGTGGCAGTCACCACCCACCCCGGCAGTGTTTCTTGTTAACCAGGTCTAACAGCAGTAAACTCCTTCAGCCTTTGTCTTCATGTGGGCAGGCTTCTTTCTTTGGAAGAGTTCCTCATAAATTTTCCAGGAACTACTCGAGAGGTTACATCATACTCTTTTTGTATTTTAGTACAGGGTCTACAGAGTCTCCCTACGTAGATTGGCTTGTAGTGATTTGCCTGTGTTCAGCCTCCGGAAGAGCTGGGATTACAAGCGCACACCAGGGCCGGCAGTATAGCTCAGCGGACTAAGCGCTTGCTTAGGTAAGCTCAGGGACCAGTGTTCGATCCGTGGTTCCCCAAACTGCGCCAGCCCCGCCTTCGGGTGCGCTGAGCCGGCGATGCAATCCGGGCGTGGTGGCGCGCGCCTGTAATCCCAGCACATGGGAGGCAAAAAGCAGGAAGATCACTATGAATGTGGGCTGCATGCATAGTGAGACCCTGCACCAAAAAATAGAAAAAAAACAAGCGCGCACTACTACGCACAGTCCCAATCGCCGTCAAAGTGCGCTCTGTGTGCGGGGCTGGACTGTCCCCCTACCTCTGCCTAAACAGGCACTTTAATCCGCTGAGCTATTTGACCTGCCATGGTTGCACCATACTCTTGTATGTGCGCCTAAAATCTCACACAGCTCACACAGCTTCGGTCCTGACCCTCAGACGCCCCTTAGCTGGGTGGGGATGGCAGCGGCAGGCTAAAGGCACTGAGGAGCCCGCGTCTGAGGCTGCCACGCTTGCCATGTGGACCCCTCTGTGGGCCGCTGAGTGCCTGGGCACTCCTGATCACCTGCCTTCCTTTAGCTAATGATCGAGGAAGGAGGAGGCCACAGTGCCCACCTGACCTCGGGTCCAAAGCCATATCCAGTCAGTTATGTTACAGCGTTTTGTATCGTGGATTAAAGCACCTACAAGCAGGCACAGGGGCTGGGAGTTCAATGCCCGGACCTGCCGTGTCGGCCCGCTCCTGGAACATACTGAGAAGGCAATTGAGACAGGGCGTGGTGGTGTGCACCTGTAATCCCAGCACTTGGGAGGCTGTAAACAGGAGAATCACTACAAGTCCGATCTAGTAGTAAGACCTTGAAGACCCTATAGACCCTTCCATAAAGAAATACAGAGAAAGAAAGAAAGAAAAAGAAAATGACCTAACATATCTCCTGGGTCTTCATTCACTGCTTTTATTTATTTATTTGTTTGTTTGTTTGTTTATTTATTTATTTTCATCCACTACTTCTAACATGATGGACAGAAAATATTCATGAAAAGATCACGTGCAGCATTTTTCTTGTCCTTGTCCCCTAAACAGTACCTATAACAAGTATTTGCTAGCATTTCTATCATCTTAAGAGTTATAAGGAATCTAGAGATGGTTTAAAGTGTAGGGGAGGATTATAACCTTCTATGAAAATACCAAAAAGAAAATAAAGTAAATACCACGCATTTCACACAAGGGACTTGAGCATCTGCAGACTTTGGTATTTGAGAGGGATCAGAATCAACCAAATCAAACTCCTGTGAGCCCGAGGGATGACTGTAGAGCATGTTTTTGTGTATTTTCACTGATACCAGCTCGTCATAAATCTCTTTTCCTGAAATGACTCAATTTCAGTAAAGAATCAGTTATGTGCATGCATGTCGTGCCCATCAGCATTTCCACTGCTGAACAAAACCCTCAGTACCTGCGGCTACAGGAGGAGAGGCCGGTTCGAGGTTGCAGAGGGTTCAGTCTGTGGACAGCTGGCTCCAAGGCAGAGCCACAGCAGAAGGGTGTGGTGGAGCAAGGCGCCGATTTTTCAGCAGCTGGGAAGCCAAGTGGGGGAGCAACATCCACAGATTTAGACCCTCCCAAGCCCTACGCCCAGTGGCCCACCTGGATGCACCTCAAGAGTGCGCCACTACTGGCCCGGGCAGGTCTGGAACCTATCAAATTGGCAATTCAGCTCACCTGTCACATGTATGTCTCCCTCTTACTATAATTTTCTACTCACAAATATAGAAGTGCTCGTCATTCTTTGTCTTCTTCTTCTTCTTCTTCTTCTTCTTCTTCCTCTTCCTCTTTCTCTTCTTCTTCCTTCCTCCCACTTTCTCCTCCTCCTCCTTCCTCTGTCTCTCTCTCCTTTTCTCTCAACATAGGGTCTCACTATGTAGTTCAGGCTGGTCTTGAACTCACTATGTAGCCCAGACTGACCTCAATCTTGTGGAGATCCTCCTGACTCAACCTCCTAAGTGCTGGGATTAAGCATACACCACCACAATCAGCACTACAATAAATCTTTTTGTTTAATGAGCTCATAATACAAGTGAATATACAATTGTTCTTTTTTCTTTTCTTTCTTTTTCTTTTTTTCGCCTTTTGAGACAGGGTTTTGCTATACCATTCAGGCTGGCCTTGAGTTCACTTTGTACCCAGGCTGGCCTCCAACTTGCAATGTCCTGCCTCAGCATCCCGAGTTCTGGGATTATGCATATGTTCCACCATGCCTAGTTTCTTGCTCATACTTATAAGAATTGTTTTTCAGGCAAAAGTCCCTGAATGTAACTAAGTGATTTTTTTCCAGACACACACTGCTGATCCATTCTGGTCACTGAAAGTGAGTCACAGAACAGCTCACGCTCAAAGAAAGATTGGGTGGGAGCAATGGCAAGGAACTTGTAGATGTATTTTTAAACCACCACCATGGGAGTAGGAGCCACAGCAGAGCATCACCCACAGCATGTGGGTCCTACCCCATCACAACAAGCACTGTGATCTTGGAGCCACTGCACTAATAACATTCTTTGGAGATGCCAATAGACCATGTTGTCATAGGGCCAGCTGCCCCACACAGAAGGGAGGCAGACAGCGACAGGCAAGAGCATGGGCTTGGAATCAAGTCTTCACCTCAGTGCTTTACATCCCCATGCCTCGGTGTCATCACCTGTGTCATAACCTAGCTCCTTGGATTGTGGCAGAATGAACCATGGTGTATGCGGGGACAGCTGGCAGTCTGAACTTAGAGAGCCCAGGGGTGTGTAGTTGCTAGAGAAGCCGAGGCCTGACAGTCATTCAGTCATCTGAAGAGGCAGCTAGACAAAGAGCCTTCCATCTATCACATGCAGGTTTTTATGACCTCACCGGAAGTCAGCCTCCACGTGTATTAGTTTCCCTACCCGAGCTGCCTCATGGAGGTATGACCAAGTCTGTGTGGGAAGTATCTGGCTACTCCTGGGGTTAAAATTATCACCTCAGACTGAGGCCCCAAGTAAGTTCATCATGACCTTCTATTGTTTGGTATTATGTGCAAACAGATGGCAGAGCCTACTCATGGAGTTGGAACAGGATGGAAGGCTCTGGGCCTTATGTCTACCTGTGAAGGTGGTGAGTAGGACATATAAGACCTCCCAGTGGGTGGAGGAAATGCAAAGCGTACAGATGGACCATTGCGCCAGGTTCTGACAAGAACAATTTAGGGTTCTAGGGTTCCAGAGCCTGAGCAGAGGCAGGTTGTAGAAAGTGCTTGTCCAACAAGTACTTTGAACAAGATCAAATATGGAACCCAGTCAGAGCTGCTGACACAGGCTTGGTATGGAGCAGGAGAGGGTGTGATCGCTCAAGTCAGACCCTCCTGTAGGAGTGCGCGGATCCCACAGTCAATCAGAGGCCTCTCCAGCAGCTGGGGGCTCTGCTCGGAGGCTGCTTTCCCTAACTTCTGTCTGTCTAGGCTAAGTGGGTCACTAGTGGCTGGGGGTTGTGAATGTTTTACCACATCTGATGATGTGCAATCCCCAGTATGGACCAAGGAATGGAGACATTGGTCCTGGACTGTCAAGATCAGTAGGGGGATTCTAGATCTTGGGTGTCTGCATCAGCTATTAATTGCTGTGTAACAAACCACTCCCCAAGCAGTGGTATAACATTTTAAAAAATCTGCTGTTTTGCTGATGATTTTGGGAGTTTACTCAGCTTACTTGGTTGTTGTTTGGGGTCCCTCAGGTGGCGGTGCTCTCTCTCTGTCTCTCTCCTCCCTCATCCTCCCTCCCTCCCATCCTCCCTCCCTCTTTACCTTCCTCGCTGCCATCCCTGATTCTGCCCTTCTTCCTTCAGGTTGTCCTGCAATGGTGGGCAACCTCCCTGCATGATACTTTAAGGCTCTTAAACATCAGTCCTAAGATAGACCACAGAAACTGTAAGACAAAATCTTGGCCAAACACCATGGTCCCATTTTCTTTACACAAATGACCCATCCACAAGGCTATTTCATTCTGCATTGCTGTTGATAGTAAAACCAACCAACCAACCCCCAAATCTGCTCTTTCTATAAGCCCAGGCCCACCCAAGGCAGAAATACCAGCATGAGCAATAGATTAGACCTGAGGGGAGATGCAGGGGCCAACTTGCAGAAGATTTGGGGTTGGGGGCCTGGAACTGGGAATGGAAGGAGAAGGGCTGCTGAGGGAAGCCACTGAGGATGTAAGAAGAGTGGGGGCTTATTAAGAAGTTTTGTCCCTGACTATCCTATCTTTATAGGTTTTATTCTTAAGCAAGAGTGAAAACCTTGGGCCAGATACTTATTCTACTGAGATAACTCAGTAAAATAAGCGCTTGCCTGGCAAGTGCAAGGGGCTGAGTTCAATCCCCGGTTCCACAAAAAAACCCCGAAAACCTAGAATGTGGTTGCCAGTGACTGCACTTTAGTGTTACCTCCAAATTCATGTTGATACTCTAACCACAAACACGACTGTATGTGGAGATAGGAGCTCAGAGAAGGGATGAAGGTCAGCCGAGGTCCCATCAGAGAGAGCTGGTGCTCTGTAAGAAGAGGAAGGAGAGGGCAGACAGGCGCTCTCCCCCTCCCGCTCCTGCACCCAGAGCAAAGGCCACGTGAGGACACAGTGAAGAAGCAGCCATCTGCGGGACACAGTGAGAAGCCGCTCTAGAAATCAACCCGCTGACACCTTGATTTTGGGTTCATAGCCTCTAGGACAGAGAAAATAAACTACTCTACCATTTCAGCCGCTCTGCCTGCTCCCACCCTGGGTGGTGGTCCCAGCAGACTCGGACAGTTGTCAGTTGTATTTTGTGTCTGTTCAGCGAGGGCTTCCTCGCCAGTCCCATCCTGTTGGGCTGGGCGCAGGAGGCTGCAGACGTGACTCAGGTGCTGCGTGAATGCGGGGGTGGCGAGCACGGGCTCTTGCCTTGCCTCTGACAGGGTAACAACCTCTGCTTCTGCAAGCCAGAGGATTCCCCGGGAGCCAGAAGTGCCAGTCTTGGGCGTAGGGACCACAGCCTGTGGCGCACACGGGGCTGTGAGTGGTAGTAAGCACCAGGCGCCCCAGGCTCCGGGACAAAGGCCCTGTCATTGTGCTCCTCAGACAATAGACTGCAGCAGGCCCCTGAAACGGTTCAGCAGTGAGCCCAGCCATGAGAATTCAGACTCCATGGCCCATCTGCCTGTGCTTCTGTCCTGTCCCTGCCACTTGTGAATTGTAGGGCCCAGGAGGGTCATCTCCAGTGCTCTGAGTCCTGGTCTCCTGGGGCACAATGTGGGGAAGGCCACTATCGCCCCCTGGAGGTGTTGTGAGGATCAAATGAGCTAGAGCATGTGCAACACTGGGCACAGGGCCGGGTAGAAGGTAATGAGACCCAGGGGTCATGGGGTGTTGCCCCAGGAGCCCGAGGGTGATTGCAGGGATGCAGCCCCTAAGAGCAAAGACTAAGGAGGAGAAAGGACAGCTTTTGCTTTACTTTACTTCTGTCTTAAAAGTACTCATGCCTGCCTACACAGTCATAGAGGGGGTAAACTCAAATGCCCTCAGGGACAGTCATAGAGGGGCCAGCTGAGGCCAGCTGCAGGGACTTCCCCGGAAGCTGTGGCCATGCCCACTGGTCCTTGGAGACATGTGGAAGCAGAATATTTTCCAGTTTTCTAGATAAGTTAGAAAGCCAATTTATAAGATGAAACTTTCAAGTTTTTTGACTAACTTAGCAATTGCAAGGGCTGCATAAAAGCACTCTCTGGGCATACCCAAGTGAGATCCAGATGAGCACCACAGGGGCATAGAGAGGCCTTCTCAGGGGGAGAATGGGCAGAGCTCTAGGGCAAGAGTAGCTCCCCGCCCTGCTCTTGCTGGCCTCCTAGTGTGGGGTGGTGACCACTGGCCATGGGGCACAGAAAGCGGCTTCCTGCGGGCCCCGCCTCCCATCTCTCTAGACCTGCTCCCCAATGTGTTCCCCAACAAAGCACACCTTGCAGAAAGATCCCAAGCTCGAGTCCAGGGAGGTGGGGCCTCCTCCCAGGGAGCTGTGACGTCCAAATGGAACACTTTCTGAGTAATGTCTGACAGAGGCTGGCGGGCGTGTCAGGGCGGCCCCAGGTGGTATCTCTGCCCTTCCTGCGAATGTGTGTGCTGTCCCAGCCCCCACTGGCCCACTGGTGATAAGAGGATGTGTCCTGCTCGTGCCAGCCTACTATCTACCCCAGCCCTGGTGTGTGTTTATGGATCCCAAAGGCCCCTGCAGGGCCCACGCCAGCCGCATACAGCATCTCAGAGACAGAGCCCAGAATGTGATCTGGCCCTGTCTGCCCTGGGCCTGTGTTGCTCACACCTGTGGGCCGGGCAGGGCCTACAGTGGACTTTAAATGGGCAAAGTGAGCTCTCTGCCTTCCTCTTCGACCCTCTCCCTGGAAGACTCTGCCACCTCTCTCTGCCTGGTGTGCTTGCTCCTTCTGCCTCTCCTCTTGTGGCTGCTGCCTCAGTAGATGCTCACAATATTGTCATTAGACAAGCAGATGTTTGTCACATGTGACCAGGATCACGTGGCTGTCAGTCACCACCAGTCCTTTTAGTTGTAGCAGGGATTGCCAGACACACACCTGGGGGTTCCACTGAGGACCTCACTGTGGCTGAAACCATGTCAAGTTTCAAGGAAACTGAAAGGGCTCAGGGTCACCAACCACAGAATGGAGTGTCCGGGTTATTAACTGCAGTCATAAGCTTATAATTTACATTTGTCACCTACAAAGTTTTGGGTGGAATGGTCGTTGTATAGTGTCCTAACTGAAGATGTTTGGATTTACCATGTTTTTTAATTTTTTGACTTTCTGATGGTGCAAAAGTGACACCTCGACCCTCGGCTCCCGGTCAGCCAGGCAGTCCAGAACGAAGCAGCCGTGCAGGTCTCCAACTTAGGTCATTCCACGCATTTTTATCATTAAATTTATGTTTTTATTTTAAAGAGAATAAAATTTTAAGAAATGATTCATAATTAAAAACTTACCAACAAAGAAAAGCCTGGGCCCTGGCAGATTCACAGCTGAATTTTATGAGAAATTTAAGGAAGATTAAATGTCAATATTTCTCAGACTCTTTAATGAACTTGAAAAGGAAGAAATTTTCCCCAACTCATTTCTGGAGGCAAGTATTACCCTGATACCAAAATCAGAGAAAGACCCAACCAACCGAAAAAGAGAACTACAGGCCAATCTCCCTAACAAACATACATGTAAAACTCCTAAATTTATTTTTAAGTGATACATAAAAAGTACAGCATCATTTTATTGAAGAGGATTTTCTTCCAGTGAATATGTCTGGTCCCTTTGTCAAAGACGAGGTTGCTGAGTTCATTCGTTGTTATGTTTCCATCTTCCAATCTGTTCCTCAGGTCTACTTTTTGCTAGTACCATACTGATTTTATTACAGTAGTTTTGTGGTATAATTTCAAGACAGCGATTGTGATGCCTCCTGCCATTCGTTTGTTACCCAGGACTGGTTTTTCTAGTCCATGTCTTGTTTGGTTAAAGATAAATTTTAGGAATGTTTTCTCTAAATCTGTGAGGTATGCTAATGGTATTTAAATTAGGATTGAATTGAAGAATACATAAAATCTGAAAAGTACAATAGATACTATGAAAGGGAAAGAAGCTGCTCAAAGGTCAGGAACAACTGAGATGAGGGAAAGGAGAAAAGAAAGAAAGGGAGGGGAAAACATGTACGTGTGTACACAGGATACTGTGGCTAATTGTAGTGCTGATTTCTACTTGTCTAACAGTTAATGCTTAAATGTTTATCTTCTTAATTTTTTGATCAATTTTCCATGCCTACATCTGGCAATCTGTACAACTAATCTGAGGACAACAATATGCAGTATGACAATTATTGTTGAATTCCTATCATCTTTTTTTTTTTTTTTTTTGCAAAACCAGGGATTGAACTCAGGCCTTTGCACTTGCCAGGGAAGCGCTTATTCCACTGAGCCATCTCCCCAGCTCCCTTATCATCTTGTTTAGTGAAATACTGTACTTTTACTTTGAAATTATGTATTGTTTCTAATTTTTTTAAAACTATTTTTTATTCTCTTTTAAAATAAGCAACACTGGGGGGTTGGCCCATTAGCTCACTTGTTTAAGTGCCTGCTTAAGAAAAGCACTCAGCCTCAGGATGCTGTGGTTTGAGCCCCAGATCCTCATGCCTTACCAGACCTGCCCTTAAGGCATCATGAGCCAGCCAAAAAAAAAAAAAATCCATGGGGACCACCCACTCGGGTTCCCCTCCTGTCCCTTTCTCGGGCAGGAGCTTTCTTTCCCTCAATAAATATATTCTGCTCATGGAAAGAAAAAAAAAGAAAAAAAAGCAACATATTCATGGGGCATCACGTAATGTTCCAGGGCACATATGCATTGTATTATGTTTAAATCAGATTAAACAGATCACCCTAAAATATTATTTCACAATAAAAAACTTTCAAAAATTCTTTCAGCATTCTATGGTACATAATTGTAGTCTCTGCTCACCTTGTCATATAATAGTTCACCAGAACTTCTTGTCCCTAACTGAAACCTAGTGTAACACACTCTTACCTTGTGATCTTTTTGACTTACGGTGGGTTTGGGGGAACATAACCGCCTCCCAAGTAGTGCAGTCCCTGTAGTTTCTCTCTGAGTGAGGTGATGAGGGACGCAGGTTCTGTGCAGAGTGCAAGGACCAACGCTTGCATCCTCACGCACCCAGCCCCCTACAGGAGCAGCCCCGAGCCTCCCTGGAAGACAGAGTCCTCAGCTGTATGATGAGGCAGCAGCACTGGGGACATCTAGCACTCCTGAGACTTAAGGCGGCAGCACCCTGCTGTTGACACTTCCCTGGTTAAGTGCAAAGCGGTGGCTGGCGGCATCTCAAAGACCTAGAAGTGCAGACGTGCTCTCACTGGGGTGCAGTGGACACAGCCTGCAGGGAGCAGGGGCTTCTGGAGGCCATCTGAGAGGAGATGAGAGGGACGGAAGCGATCACAGAGGTTCCCTGTCATTGCTGACCTGCAGCCCCTTGGTCTACAGTACATGCATGTAATGGGGACCAGTATGTCGTCCAAAACTGCCACCTCTGATGGGAAGGCAGCATCCACTTTATGGCATTCAAAAAATGTAAGGAGACGTAGACATTCAGCAGAGCTGGCTAACCTGGCCTAAATTTGTGTTCTCACAAAACATTCATCCAAGCCTGGGTGGAGGAGGCAATTTGGAGAGTCTCCCTTCCTTGGGTGACCTACTTCTAGCCTAAAAGCCACACTCCTAATGGCCACCTCCATTTCAAAGCAAAGCTTACAGGATGAGTGGATGCATTAAGAACTGTCTCTCACATCCTACTTAGAAGAAAGTCACATGGCATTCACCCATGGCTAAGCAACGAGGCTGTGTAGGAGAGAAGGGTGCTGTTCAAGCAAGAATTGCCTTCCGTGAGCGCAGTGGCAGTGCGTTGTGGGAAAGGATGGCTACAGCCATGCAAGGAAGACACACTCCCTCACATAAGGACTCAAGTGGATTTCACACTGCTAGAGGCCAAACCCCAATTGTGCCACTTCACAATTCATAGGGTAAAGCCCTGATGCCCAGGACCACTGAATATGGCTGTATTTGGAGATGTGGCCTTTCTTTTCTTTTTGAGCCAACGCCTTGCTGTGTATTTCAGGCTGGCCTTGGGCCGAAATAATCCTCCTGCCTCAGCCTCCTGAGTACTGGGATTACAGGTGTGTGTCACCATGCCTGGAAGAGACTGAGCTTTTAAAAAAATAGCTGCAGGGGTCAGGGAGATAGCTCAGTAGAATAAGCACTTTCTTGGCAAATGCAAGGGCCTGAGTTCAATCCCTAGTTCTGAAAAAAAAAAAAAAAAAAGATAGCTGCATTAAACTAAGGTGGTAAGGTGAGTCAGGATCTAGTCTAGCTGGAGTCAGGAGAAGAGATGTTGCAGTTTGGATGTCTTTAAGCTGTGGTTTGTACCTTGGTGCTCTGGGGAAGTGATTGGACCTGAAGATGTGGGTGTGGCTGGGGCCTTCTAGTTATGGGTGAGGGCTTTGAAGGGTGCCACAAGACCTGCCCTTCCCAAGGTGAGCAGGCTGTGTTCATCCACCACATGCTGTACCCTGATGAGTGACCTCACCACAGAACAAAAGCACCAGGGCCAGCTAAACATGTTTGGGGCCCTTCAAAACCATGAAGGCCTCTTCTCTCTATGCATTGATTTTCTCAGTAGTTTGCTGCAGTAACAGAAAGCCAACTAACCCAGAATGGTCAGACACAGAACGACACATGCATAGAGGAAAGACTGTGAGCAGGGAGCACAAAGGTGACCATCTGCGAACCAGGGAGAGAGGTGACAGAGGACCCAAGCCTGGGAACACCTTGTTCTCAAACTTTCAGCTCCCATAACTATAAGATGACCTGGGCCAGGGAGATCGCTCCTTCTGTTAATCCACCCACTGTGTGGTATTTTGTTATGGCAGTCTTAGAATGTGGACCCATATGCCAATGTAATCGGCCTGCTCTGATGAAACAGACAATAAATCACTGCATTTCCACTGTTGCTGTGGATGCCAGGGAGCTCAGACTCAATGATCAGCTCTACTACCATATTGCCTGGAGAGAGCCCACCCCTTTTGGGTCCATGCTACCTGCCCAGTAGAAGCAGTGGAGGCATACCCAGGAGCAAGAGGTCTCCTGAGGGACAAGGTCATCTTTTCCATAAAAAACTCCTTTTGGCCACTTTTTCCGGTCTGTGTGCTTCATTTTACGGATTGGCAGAGAATTATCGATGGACCTGACCCAGAGAGCCCAGCTCTCTTGTTCCATGTGCAGGCTCCTGGTTGACTTCATACACAACTAAAAACAAAGAAATGGGGCCAGGAAACCCCACTTGGCAGCTTTCTTGGACCCCCGGGGGAGGAAGTCACTGGGGCTGGTATGTGCTCCGCATTCCAACCCAGTAGCCCAGCTCAGGGCAGGACAAGCCGCAGGCACAAAACAGGCAATGATCACCCTGTGGGATGATTCCAAGGGCGTGGGGCGGGGTTTGCATCTTCCCTATTCTTCTCTCTAGATTCCCACAGGCCATGACGCTTAACTCTATGAATGAGGACTACACCCATGAATTCTCTCACTGAGGCAATGTCCAGGAAGGCCAGTCTCCCTCCTACTGTGGACACGCATGAGGCCCCAGGTACCACAACTTGTGGCATGGTGGGCATACCTATAGTCCCAGCACTGGGCTACAAAGTGAGCCAGCCTGAGCTGCAAAGCATCACTCTGTCTCAAAAAACCCAACAGAACCCTACCCCACAATGTGCCGGGACTGCCCTCCCCCACTGGTCCTTTACCCTGGGAGGATCAGAGCTCTAGGCACTCCTGCAAGGGCCTCAGGCTCATTCAGGTAGCACAGGCAGAGCCCTCAGCACTGCAGTGGTCAGTGAGCAGCAGCACCCTAACTGGCCCAGACCAGTGGTGGCGCAGCCATGAACGCGGCTCCTGCTCAAAGCCTGTTGGTTCTGGGCTGCTCTTGAGCTTGGTCCTGCATTTGAGGAGCCACCTGATGCTTCTACACCACGGCCTTCTGGGCAGAGTCAGCCCGGCTGCTTTAAGCTGCTTGCCCCAGCCCCAGTTCCTGCTCCCACGCTCAGCACAGGAGATGGGCGGCCCTGAGGTCCTATGAACTTCTGGGCACATCCAAGGCTGACCAGGTCTCCAAGCACAGCGCAGGGTGCTACTGTTCAACAAGTAGGTGCAAAGCCCTTGGGAGAGCCCGAGGGCTGCAGGGAGCCCAGAAGCCAGGGCCTCTAGTCAGAGTAGGTTGTGAGAACGTGCACAGAAGTCACCCCAAGGGGACTGGGCCAAGGGCACCAGAAGAGAGATTTGATGACATTAGGACATTCGTTATAACCCAGATCCAGTGTCCAGGCACGGGCCTAGGATGGTTCCAATGTGTCCTCAAGGTATGCTTTTCTTAGAAGAAAGTCATGACCTGCTTTTTAAAGGAAACGGCAAGGGAGAAGCAAAGCTAGAACTTCCCAGACAGAGTGCACAAGGTTCAACCAAAAGTCTGGAAGAAGGAGCTCGGAGAATCCAGCTGCCCTAGCAAAGGAGAACAGCCACCCGTGACCAGGTCCCTGAGATCACCTGCCTCAGGGTAAAGACAGCACTGCCACAGGGGCACCAGCCAGCTAGAGCTCCATGTGGCTGTCTCACCCGTGCTGCAGGGCTGACAGTAGCGGAGGCTGCCACAGAGCAGGGGCTTGGGAGTGGTGGGGTGGTAGGGCCCCTCCTTAGTAGTTGTGTTTATTAGCATGTGTCTGCAGCACGTGCTGGCCACATTCCCTGTGTGGCACTGGTGACACGCAGGACACATCTTCCCCTATGTTTTCTTCTTCTCCCTTGCTGCCTCCCTTTCCTACCTCTCAGCCTCTTTTCCTTTGCAAAAGACCTGTCTCTTTGGTTTCTATTATCTATCCTTTGCCTGTGTAATTTAGAAAGACTTTGTTTGAAATTAAAAAGTAAAAATGGCCAGGGATGTACCTCAGCGGGTAGAGCACTTGCCTAGCATCTGCAAGATTCTGGGTTCAAGTCCTAGTAGCTAAATAAATAAGTCAAGTATAATTACATATTAATAAATAACATGTGCTATGGTTTGTGTCTAGGTGTTCTCCCAAAGCCTCATGCAGTCACTGGGGCGGCTTCTAGAGTTCGTGATTAATTCATGATCCAGTGCTGGGATTACTGGTGTGAGCGTTGCTGGGATTATGGTGTGAGTGCTGCTGGGATTATGGGTGTGAGTGCTACACCCAAGCTGGTGGGGAGAGCCTGAATGCAACCTGAGAGACACAGACTTGCTCTCTGCAGCGACTGTTGCTGGTGCTTCTCCGTTGTGCCCTTCTACTCTTTGCTGCCGCCATGAATGGCTGTTCTTTCCTTGTGCTCCTCTGCCTTGGAGCCAGCTGATTATGGACTGAAACCTCCACTAAATGAGAGCTAAATAAACCTTTCCTTCCTTCATTTTTGGGAGTTGGGTATTTTTTCTCAATTAAGATACTATGAATTCTAACCACATCAAACTCTGAACTCAGTATCTTTAACTTCCACCTAGAAAGGACAAGAACCTTTATACCCTTGAAATCTACATAAATTAGGCATGGAAAATACATTTTTTTGCCTAGAAGTTTAACTGTTTTTTGGTTTTCTTAGCTAACACTGGACACTATCCATATGGGTTTGTGTAATCAGCGGTTGGTCTTTCCCTGCCTCACAAGTCATTTCTTTGGACCGCATTCCTTCTGCCACAGAACCTTCTCGGGGATCACCTTTCTTCTCCCAGAAATATAACTTCTGGAATCTCCTTCAGGAAGAGGCATCTGAAGATGGACTGTCTTGGTCTTTTTTTTTTTTTTTTTTTTTTTTTTTTTGAGATAGGGTCTCACAAAGCAGTTCAAGCTGGCCTTGAGCTCACTTTGTAGCCCAGGCTGGTCTTGTACTCACAGATATCCTTCTGTCTCAGCCTCTCAAGTGCTGGGATTATAGGTATGCACCACCATGCCTGGCCTCTCTTGGTCTCCTACCTCCCCCTGGGGGATTGAACTCAGGCCCTTGCGCTTGTCAGGGAAGTGCTTATTCCACTGAGCCATCTCCCCTGCCTGAGAGGTAAATTCTAACACCCACAGCAACGCGTAGCAGCCACTGGGCGTTCTGACGGCACAGGCTGTGCTCGGGTCCAAGGCTCTGGTTCTCACTGTGAGGCGCTCTAAGGTTGGGTGCATGGCCGCAGTTTGATGGGCAGCTTCTCCTTTTTTCTAGTGCACACAAAGTGCAGTACAAGGCAGCAGGCCCTAGGAGCAGGATGAACCACGACACCGATCCTCCCCCATCTTTCTGAGCTTCATCCCCACGCCCACTCAGCCTCTTTATGACCTTTCAGACCTCGCTACAATTTTGAGATCAGGAAAGGATGCTCTGCATAGAAACTCATCTGAGTTTTCTGGCTTAGAAAGAAACCTCCCTGGGCAGAATAACATGTGGCTAAGGACTTCAGCTTCTCGTGTTAGGGGTCAAGTTTAAGGCAGCCTTGCTGGACCCAGTGGGATGCAAGTCTAGGATGACCTGGACGAGGGCCTCAGGACTTGTGGGACACTTCTAAGAATTTCATCAAAGAAGTTGTGGACCATAGCCATTGCAGCTCAACTTATTATTATGGCCCTGCAGAGTGTACTTCATTTTTATATGTTTCTGCTGGATGGTTAAGACCTAGACAGAGCCAACCTATATACCAACACATGTACTTTATATTTCTTATGAGGTCAGTGAAGTCCCCTTGTAGTCCTGTACCTTATTCTGTAGATCCTTTGTCTGTGTCATCCATGTGGATGAGTCACGGCCAATGCTTGACCAGTTTGCTCTCTGTGAGAGCCTGAGAGAAAGTTTTCTCTCCATGTGACTCTCCCCAGGCACACTATAGAACTTTGATCTCTTTCCTCTGTGGCTCCATAATCTCCTTGTTCAGAAAATTTGGAGCTCAACTG